>CM055748.1:3126303-3418370 GCA_029465975.1 Dallia pectoralis | reverse complement strand
GCTGGACCAGGTACTGGACCGTACCATGCCAGAGGGGTGGGCTGGGGGCGACGGGTTTACCTCTTCGAGGATAAGGCCAGCAACGGCCTCACAGAGTACCGCCGGGGAGGAGAGCGACGCCCACCCACTAAACCCTGTTAACTACTCCATATTCTAGAGGCTGCTATAGGTGTAGATGTATCAGATGCAGGTCAGCATGACACCCACGCAGTTTTCAGATCCACGGGAGATTGGCAGGAGCATTAGCCTGGGTCCGCCCACGCAGGCCGGACGAGCAGCTGGCTCCCACATTGTGCTCTGTGGTCAGTAGCCACCTGTCGCTGTGATCGGTTGAGACCTGACTAGAGTATGTGGAGTTGAAGCTGCTAAATGAGCCAGAGGAAAGCTCTCGTGTTCCGCCTGTGCAGGATGGTGTGCCCGATTCCTTGAAAGGAACTGCTTGCTGAAGTTTTTTTTTTTTTTTTTGACGCATCAGAAAGCATATTAACATTCTTCATCCCTTTTCCTCACGTAACCTGCCAAAATATTTGGGTGGAATCTGGCTTTGACCGCCACGGCGATTAGATTTCCAACTCGTGACTGCAGGGACCCCCGTTCTGCACTTCATCACGACCGTGGCCATGTAGAATGGATGATTTCTAAAGTGACCGTTGTCTGTCGTTCAGTCGCAAAGAAAAAAGGAAATGAAATAGGATATGTTGAGCCGCAACGGCGTGGCCCGTTGACCCGTCGCCATTTTCTTTGCCGAGCTGCTCACCCTGTGCGGTTCTCCGCAGGTACGCATGGCCCTGAAGAAGGCGGAGAAGGAGCTGGAGTCCCGCTGCAGCTGGTCCCCGCCAGAGTCCCTGCAGAAGTGGCTGCAGCTCACGCACGAAGTGGAGGTGCAGTACTATAACATCAAGAAACAGAACGCTGAGAGGCAGCTGCTGGTGGCCAAAGAAGGGGTGAGACACGAGGGCGCTCTGTGAACAAGGCCCGGGAATGGTATTGTCTGTATCGGTCAAACTCTGGACCCTCTCGTTTGGCCGACGTTACAGTGCTTGGGAATAATGTGTTATCCTGTGTGTCTGTCTGTGTGTCTGTCTGTATGTGTGTCTGTGACGGCAGGCAGAGAAGATAAAAAAGAAAAGGAACACCATCTTTGGGACTTTCCATGTGGCACACAGTTCCTGTCTGGATAATGTCGATCATCAAATTCTGACCGCCAAGTGAGTTTAACGGGTCATCGTGTCGTCGTCTGACGTTGAGCCGGCCTCTTGCTTTGTCATCATCCCAAATGTGTTATGTGTCCCCGTCCCCGTCTCACCCCCCGTCCCCGTCTCACCCCGTCCCCGTTTTCCCCCCCATTCAGACAAGCCCTGGGTGAGGTGACCGCTGCCCTGAGAGAGAGGCTGCACCGCTGGCAGCAGATTGAGATCCTCACGGGGTTCACTATCGTCAACAACCCCGGGCTGTCCTCCCTAGCCTCCACACTGAACATTGACCCGAGCCTCATGGGCGGACGAGCGACGCCCCAGCATATCCTAATGTCGGACGACATGGACGACATGGACGAGGACATCATAGCGCCCGGGACTCTACAATGTAAGGACTCGACCGACTCCCTCGGCACCACTAGCAAAAGAACCCCTAGACAAACCATGGGCCTCCTGGGAAAAGCCAAAAGTCAACGCTCGTATGAATATTAGGTTAAAGTCATAAATATGATCTTTCAGGGCATTTCTGTAATTCAGTGTTGTGTGTTTGTATATATTGTGGGGTTCAAAGTTGGCAAGTAACAGTTTTTTTTACTACATTCAATTTGACCACATTTCAAACTTTCTGTTTTCCTCCATCTTGGTTGAACTGTTTACAAATGACAGCACATTTTGCACGTAGTACCATACTTTAGAAAACCAAATGATTACACAAACCTAAATATTATGTCCCCACACCATTATTCGCAACAATATAAGTATGGTCTTTGCTCGTTTCACATTGGCTATTATTTACTCCTCTTTGAGCGGTTTTCTCAATCACAGAAGCATCTACATTAATGTTAAAGTGTTCAGAAAGATTATTTACAACACAGTTCACTCTAAAATAAAATAAAATAATTCTATTGGAGACAAAATGTTCGGGCAACTGCAAAATAACTCCAACAATTACAGAATGTGCTAAAACATCTGTTAATACTGATCGTTTTCGCCAATGTGGATGAAATGAATAAAAGCTGACTGTCTAGACTTCCAAGTCCTATTCATTGTATCATTTCAAGTCCGACGTGCCAAAGAACCGAGCAGAAGCAGAAACTGTGTCATTATCCACATGTTTATGGACCTCGTTGAGTGAATTGTAGTTTGGGTTCTCTGGGGGGGGGGGGTGTACAGTTGGTTTATTTCCTTCCATTCTGGCACTTTGTGTTGCTTTGATAAGATATCACAATGATCCCTTCTGTGGTGACGCGTGAGAGAACAATGTGTACAATACTGATATCCCATGCCGTGGAAACTGAACTTTTGAAGAAATACGTACTTCATGACACCAACTCGTTGTGCCAATCTATTCTTAGTCGTTGTCTCCTAATACGACCGCTGGAATGTGCCGGACACAGCTGAAGTTACGGCTTAACTCGAAGTGATAGTACCCTCTATCAAAGGCCAGTGTCCTCTAATACCCGTACAAGCTTTAGAAGGCTCAGCTCCGATCTATATTTAGAAAAGAGGAAGTCACAATACTGCGTGTGTTTAGGTTGGGTGCCGCAAAGAGGACTATGTGGTAATGTGTACTCTCATAGAGCCCGACTGCTTTGTACTAGGCTGGGACTTAAAGGGCTAACCGTTTCTGTTCCGGCCCAAATCTGGCACACCTGATTGTACTAATCAGCTGGTTGATGGCCAAATCAGGTTACGTTACAATTGGGGTTGGAGCCAAAACCTACAGGAGGGTAGGTCTCAGAAAGAAGGTTGGAGAGGTCTATAATCATTTCTTCGTGGGCACGCTTTTATCACATTGTTTTCGGTGACTTAATAATACACTATTTTCATGTAAAACTGTATTACTGCTTTCATTTACCGGCAATGATTTTTTTTTTCAGTTATTTACTTTTACTAGCCGGGTTTTAGCCTAAAGTCGTGACTTCGTCACTCACGGTGGTGGCACGAAAAGTGAATGCGTGTGTATCACGGTGTCCTGTTATGTCCAGATCTAATGTAGCTCTCCGGGGCAGTGTTTGAGTTAGGAACATGTCACACCCAGAGAGAACAACTGATACTAACCGCATGGGTAAGCTGATCTCGAGTGTTGCAGTCAGCTCTTCGTGTTCTCTCACTGGGACCTTATGATCCACAATAATAACACATTCCCTCCCACTCTCCCCCCCACCCCTCCCCAACAACGCCTGCTCTCTTGGGCCGCTGGCCGCGGCGCCTCAATCCCCAGACGCCCCGTGGCTAAAGGATCAGCGAGCGAGTGATCCGTGGTCCGTGGACAGCCAGTCCCTGTGGAAGAACTCTGGTTGGCCTGTTAGCTTCTCATGCCCTCTGTTCTGACCTCGACTCTCCCAATTCCTCGTTTGTCTTCTCTATATTCGCTTATGCTTCCCGCCCTGTGTTAAAGCCTTCCAGAGCGCATGCTGTAACACTCTCTCTCTGAGGCAGGGCCTGTAGATGGCCGACGCCCCACATACCAGTGTCTGTAAAGCTGTCCAATGGGTTGCCTCTCTCCCACAGGGTCATCCCACTCCCCCCGAGCTCTTTCTCTTTCACTCCCTCCCTGGTGACTTCCGCTGTTCACGCCAACGTCTCTACAGGCACTGTCTGATTGTACTGATTTAACTAGTGATCTAGAATTTTAGTGGGTTGGGTGGATTCAGGAGATCTATTTCCCTTTTGCCCGTCTGCAAAAACCACTGTCCTCCACAAACTCCCGCTAAACGTACCAGCTTACAGTTTCAGGCAGTGCCGCCCCCTGCTGTTCTCGTTTTACTTTCCTTAATTGTTAACGTCTTAGGGCGAAGCTAAGGACCAGGTGTTTCAACTCTCCATTTGTTGCATCCATCACTTGCTCTTCTAGCAAACGAAGTGCACTCCGGTGCGCCACACAGAAGTCAAAGGTTAACGCTGATAAACGATCGAACGGCTCAACGCCAGACGAGCGCCAGTGCGCCCATTGAACCGGAAAGATTAAACACCTGAGTCGTGCTGCCCTCGCAGTCGAATTCCAGCCTGTCTATTTGGTTTTTCTCTTGAGGTGGGGTTGTTAATCACTCTTTTCTGTGTTGGCCGCAGCTCCCAGCATGATGTCACTGCGTCAGCGGCACCTGGACTCCCAGATGGCCCTGGGCTCCCAGAGGTTGGTAGAGGGAGAGGGCAGCTCCCACCCGCTCACGTCTAGGTCCGCCCACCGCCCGTCGCGCAGCCAGTCGTACGGACAGTTCGAGGCTCTCCCCCTGCCTCCCCTGTCCTCGACTGTCTCCCACCCCTCGGTCTTCTACTCCTCCTTCTCCCCGCCTCTGCCGCGCCGTCAGCCCCACTCCTCCCACTTCCACGCCTCCACCGTGTCTCTACACGGGCCCGCTCCTCATTCCTCCCATGTTCATGTGTCGTCTCATTTTCAGCCCATGGACACCATCCAAGACTTCGGGCGCCGCAGCAGCTTCGGGTACCCCCCCCCCCCTCTGTTCGCTCGTCAGGCACCATCGCATGCGCGTGCACCCCGAGACCTACACTCACTCTTCTTTTCATGTTCATTTATACATGAAAATGCTTTGCTTTTTGAAGTGCAGTTGCGGTGATGTGTAGTCATGTATGTATTTATATATGTATAATAGTCAATTTGACAAAAACATTATTTATTACCGTTTAATACCTTTTCTTGAGAAATCTATTCAGCTCACGCTCTTCTTACTCTCATATTTTAATGTTTTGGACTCCACTCCCAAACCTGGTATTTCCTGATAGCTCCAACAACCCCGCCCCCTCTGCTTGCAGTACTAACGCAAGTGTAGTTCCTGTTCTGAGTATTGCCCTCAGTGTCGTTGGCTTTACACGCGTATAGATTGACTCCTGCATGTCGTGCTTGTATCACCCTTTAGTCAGCCCCAGTCCAGAAACAATCCTTAGGCATGGAGCCCATTGGCACCCATAAGGGCTTTACAGTCTAGTTGTGAGCTGACTGGAAAGGTGTGTGTGCGCCACCTGGTGGTGGAAATGCTGCATCACCTGTCGGAGTATAATGTATCCAGTTGTTTCAGTCTTTTTAAAGCTCCTAGGATGTAGACATTACAGACTGTCTCTGGACGGGGCCTTACTGTTCTCAATCGTCCTCCACTGACTCCCTTTTATTTATCTACAGGGAACTAAATCGCTCCGACTCTGACACCTCGCTGTCCCTCTCCCAAATTGGCGATCGACTGTCGGCCTACAGCTCAAAGGGCCACCCGGTTAAACCCACCTCCCTCCTGCACGGCCCCCCTGTCCGATCGACCTACGACGAGCCCCCCATGCATGCCCTCACCCCTAACGGGGGGAACCGCGTCCTCGACAGCGGGGCGCAGGCTGAGCCAGTCCCGGACAGCCCCATCCTGATGAAGAAGGTGTACGGCGTTGAGAAGTCATCCAGCCTCGGGGAGATGGACGTGGGACTGTCCGAGTCCTCACGCTCCCTCAGTCCCTATTCTACTGATGCTGACACCCCCTCCCCCACCGGGGGACAGACGGGGGCCGCGGGGGCCAAGGTCAACAGTCGCATCCCCCAACTGTCCTCCAAGAAGAGCCCTCTGGAGGAAGATAGCGGCTCCACAGGAGAAGACACAGACTCTGTCGCCAGCCGCAAGAAACATACCTTCAAGATCTTTAAAAAACAGAAGAAATGATAATGAGGGCTTTTGGACTGTTCACGAAGCTGCTTTTCCCGATTGTGGTTTTCGTTATTATTATTGTATTGGAGAAGTAAGGGGTTGTTCGCTGGTCAGAGACGATGAGAGATGCCTTTGCCTTTTACATGGTTTTCTAGGTACTTTTTTCTGAGGAATTCTGGAAGCAACCAGCTATTTGATTAGATTATTATTGTTTTGCTTCATGATATTTTGGGAACGTATGGGATTGTATATCGGAATGTTCTATTTATTCTGCAGGAGATGGTGCCGGTGTCTCAACGGGAAATGGGTGTCCAGTGTGGATTTCTTTGTTTTACTGCAACCTGTATGAGTTCTGCATGGATTCACCTTTGTTTGACTGATAATCTCTGAATGCTCCTAGATGTTTGCTTGGATCTTCACTCTATTCTGCTTAGACAACACCTATTCCGCTGTTCCTTTCCGTCAATCCCGACCCAGTTGTGTTTAGTTTGACAGAAACTTTACGTATCCGTGGACGTATATACCTAATAATGTAGAGGCAAGCGGTACCCAGTGTTGGGTCATCGGTAAGGGCTGAACAACTCAATACGTCATATAACGTGTCAATGTATGCTGTTAAACCAGGGGTTAAATTGGGCCGGGTCCAATTCCGTGTGTTGTTCCTGCATGACAACAGACTGATGTAACAGCTGAGATAGACAATCCCACAGCAGCGTACGGTTGATCTTAGCTATTCTATTTTTCCTCACGTTGCATGCTGTGTTTGGAGAAACATTCCTCTCAAGGTGTATATTTAAAGGGCCAGTCCCACAAACAGCATGTCATGCACGCTCAATCGCGTCACAGGGTGCATCTTAATGATGCATTTCGGAAGCTCAAGCACACCAGGTTGGGATGAGTTGTTTTCGTTTGTAGCGTACGAGTTTTGCACGCACACTCATATCGCTATGTGATGTGTTAATCAACAGAACAGATGTCATCAAATGTTACAGAAGTGTATATATAAAAACTGCTGTATGATTGTTGCTTGACGGTTATTATGCTTATGGCTGAACGCCAACGCTGAATGATTATTTTGGACCAATAAATTGGCCCGATTTCTGCAGGTTGTTCGGACACGTCATATCCCAATTTAACCCCTGAGTAGACTGGCAGGAGCAGACACACACACACACACAACAGGTAAACATTTTCCTGGGGTTGCGCACCATTTTCCAGCTGAAGTTCTAACTTCATTGAAAACCAAGAACACACACACACACACACAGCCTTGAAAAAATATGCAGTCTAGACCGAACAAAAAAATAGTTCCTGATTGAAATTCCATTATTATAATGACACAACATATAATGGTACTCTAATTTTGTCTAGTATAAGTGTATGGGTTTGCGTTACTGTCAGTGGTTTATTGAAGCAAACTTCAAATACTAGACTATTTTCATATCAGTCTATTTTGTAACTGTTGGAGGGAGCATGACAAAGACCTGGAGTAGTTTTCTACCGATGCTAATCTTTTAAGTGCCAAACCAAAGACTCAGGTCAGAGGCCTTTCTTTTTTTCAACAACTCCTTGTTCTGTATGTTGAACGTTAAAGGCAGCTTTGGCATGAGTAGCTCTGCCTTCAGTTTATATCTGGGGACTCCCAAAAAAATGATTAAAAGATGAACAATTGAACCTTCTGTCACCCAAGGGCGTTTCAATGAAGGGAGTCATTTAGTTGTGTGTACAGCATTTCAGATTTGTGTTTACTTCTTCTTGCTTTTATTGTGAACAAGTCTCTTTACCTAAACTCGCATTTTATGCTGTCAAGCACACGGTAACAGGAATGCTTTCTATGGCTCGCTAAAAAACTCACTCGCCGTTCATTATTTTTGGGAGAGCACACGCGGCCAACGTGGCGACGACATTGCACTCCTAAACAATTAGCCTGCTAACTCTATGAATCTATGCACAGCAGTTGTGCAAAAATGACGTCGTCAGCCCTCTGTCATTGATAGTGCGGGTGAAATTGTAACTTCATGGTTTACTTTCATCGGTTGAAAACATGTACTTCCTACTGGTACTTTTGAGAGTGTAATGTGTACCTCTTTTGCACGATGAAACTTTAATGTGTATTTTTCTCTGTGTGTATGTGCGTGTGTGTGTGTCTCTGTGTGCCATTATACTGCACTATGTTCTTGATGCATGTCCACAGCTGTGACGTCTATAACAGGCAGAATGAAGACTCGCTCCACCCCTCTAACTTCCGGCTCCCCCTTGACCTTATATTTATGAATACATATATTTGTACAGAGTCAAAGAAGAAACAGGATTTTGCATCGTCTGTGTTGTTCTCTAAACTTCTACGGCACTCGCGCATGATAGCAATAAACTATTTTGAATGAACATTCTTCTTCCTTTGTGTTGCTGTGGACAGTGAGAGTGACACTGAAACTCCCACTGCGATGTTGAAAATATTGTGGTTCAAACTCTGGGCATTTATCTCATAGTGTCTAATGAAAGATCATATGGGTAAAGAAGGCATTAGCTGTTGTTTTTTGGCATCATTTCTCACAGAAAATAGTTATGTTTTAATAGGCTACAAATGAAACATGATGGTGCAGGAGTCATCAATAGGCGGACCGTGTATAAAATAGGCAACACTAAGAGACAAAGCACAAGTCTGTATAGGAAAGATACCCACTAGAAAATATATTGTGTTTTTAGAGTACGTATTACTAAAACCTGGTATTAATTCATATTATCCATGTATAATTCAAGTTCAATAAGAAAACTGACTCTAAATATTCTTAATATTATTATTCAATACTAATAATGATCGTTGGTTATTTTAATTGACAGTCAGTTGACTACATAAATACCTTGATACAACTACTAAACTAATCATAAAACAAGTTAGACATGATGTTTCGGACCTTTTCTTGTGATGATTTGGTCAAACGAAACCTACATTTTTAATTGAAACCCCTGTTCCTGTGTCATTAGACTCTCAAGAGTGATTGGTCCATGCA
Organism: Dallia pectoralis; assembly: GCA_029465975.1. Classification (NCBI taxonomy): domain Eukaryota; kingdom Metazoa; phylum Chordata; class Actinopteri; order Esociformes; family Umbridae; genus Dallia; species Dallia pectoralis. The sequence continues at coordinate 3,409,520 of CM055748.1, read as the reverse complement.
TTTGTAGTGCAATACATTTCAGATTAATATGTGGTAGTAGATGGGTTGTGAACTGCAACTGCCATAAGAGTACCATAAGACTACACCTGCCTGTCAAACAATTCTGTTTATCTTTTGGTCATGTGACTTCTGATTCAGCAAAGTTAACAGTTGAATCTGAATGAGCCTTTCAATATTTACTTAAGCACCTGTGGACAAAGCAGGATATCAGTCCGGGTTCTTGTCTTAAAGAACACGTCTTAGTCCTAATTGTTTGTGGCTGTGCTTACTTTATTCACATTTTTACCAGTAACATCTCTACTGTGTGCCTCTCAGAATGAAGGGAATTGGGAACATATTTTTAACTGACAGTCTATAATTAACACACCTTTCTTTGACAATGAGCAAACGTAACCTGGACAAGTGGTTACTTCTCCTTCAAATCGGGTTGCAGGTAGGCAAAGTTTTATGTTTTTTTCTCAAAATGCCTGTCAAGTTGTGCGTCCAAACGTGTGGTTAACATAGAACCTTGGCCCTTCTGTGTTCCATCCAAACAGATGGTTTGGTGTTTAGAGGACGATGTACAGTTCCTGAACCCTCCAACTGTGCCCGTGGCTGGCTACTCCCTAAAAGTGCTGTATTCCTGTTCCACACCGGCTGTAGTACGGGTAGAGTGCCTGCTCTCTTATGACACTGGACTAAGCTCCACAGTATTCCAGAGACATTGGAGTTGTAAGCCCGGTCCGTATCGGCTTAGGACTCTGCTGATGAGTCTCCCCGACTGGCTGGTGTACCGGCCCGACTGGGGTTTGCCTGACTCTCAGTGGGTGCTCAGTGGCGTGCTGCGTGCCACGATCAGACACGAGGGACGTGAACACGGTTACGGCTCAGCAAAGGCCACCGCTGTGGTCGTCTTCCATCCCACACCACCACTGAGTCGCCCGCGGAAACAGCATCAGCTATGCCCCAGTTGGGGTACCCAGATGCTATGGTTACACGACAAGACCACCGTCTCACAATGCCCTGTAGAACAAGGTAATTAGGATACCTCAGTAATTGGTGTCATACGTATTAACTTTAATAATTAATGTATTAACGGCATGTAGGTCTTTACATCCAACCATTTGTAATGTGATCCCAAAATGACCTCCCATTTAGAGACGGTCCCTTTGCTGTCCTCAATTTATGCCTCAACTGGAGAGAACTTTGGCATCACCAAAACAGTTACTCCGTTTGGCAACAAGGACCTGGAGTATTTGCGGCAAAAATCGATTGATTTTCCATGGTAATACCAGTCTTATTCAGACCATCTTGTAATGTATGTCAGTTCTGAAAGTTGTGGCTGTATTCTTGGTGGATATTAATGTGGTACAACAGCTTTACCTTGACTCTCTCTTGTGGCTATAGGTGTACATTCTCCATCTGGGTATTCCTAAACTCACGCTGCCAGACAAAAGTATGTTCCATCTTTCACCACATAGATTCAGAAAACAACTATGCCACGCCCACTTTGTTTCTTACAAGTTCAGGTAAAGTCGGAGAGAACCTTTGGTGTTGAAATTGGTGTGGATTAGCACAAGCATTTTGTGGAAAGAAAGCTAAAGTTAAGATGTCAATAAATGTACCCTAAAGAAAGTTTGATATTGAGACAATTTTCGTGTACCTGCCAACTGTTGTTTCACATTTTTTGTAGTATTATGCTACGGACTAAATATATTATGGTATTATAACTCAATCCTTAACTGACTATTCATCTAACTGTGGCAAGTGTTAATCCATATGTGTCACATCCAATGCTTTTATCACAAACTGTGTGATTATATGGACTTTGTGATAATATGGATTTTTGTACTTTTACACTCCTTCCTTTACCATAGGCCAGTTGCATTTCCAGGTGCATGAGAAGTCTGGGATTGCCTCTGCGTTCACCAGTCCATTCCACGTGCCGCTTAGCCGATGGTGCCACATCAACGTAGAGATGCGTGGCAGAACCGTCAGTAATAACGCCGACCCACTGTAGAATGGAAACTGGTGTCAACCTCACACCCAGTTTCAGCCGTCGAACCAGAACCAGAATACTACTAACCCTAACTCTATTTTTGTTTTAGGTGGATGTCAACATGGTGTGCATATATGGGCAGCAGCGATTGGTTCATGCAGCAAAATGCACGTAAGGAAGACATGGTTCAAATATGTAGTCATTCAAATCACTTGCTTTCAGTCTTTATGTTGAGTAGCAAACTCATGTGTAATTGGCTAATGGATGTTCATTCTGCACATGCATACATACATACTACACTTCCAGTCCGAAATGGAAAACTTAATTAATAATTTAAAAAACATCTTTAAAGAAACATTTGAGATTGTTGAAATTGTTACAGGTTTGGTGATTTCTTATACATGGATGATACAGATGGTTACTTTGTGATTGGTGGAGGACAATTCACAACAGGAGTTAAAGGATACTACGGACCGTTGGTGTACTACCGTAACAGAATACCTGCGGTTAGCCTGGTAAGTCCTGGTACGAAAGTGTCTGAAACCCACATGTGTGGTTCAACATAACATGTTTCACCGGTATTTCTTTGTCTCCCACAGTCTGACATTATCCTTCCAGATCATATTAGGCTGCTAAATTTAACTGGATGGCTACAGTCCTGTCAGGAGTTTCAGACAGAGCTTCAAGTCAAATGGAATGGATATTTACAGAGAGCCAATGAGAAACGACAGTCTGGTAATGACTTTTAATTTCCACTAGATGGCATGATTGTGCATTACATATCAGTATCTCCAGACCTGAGAGTGCCTTTGTGATTTCAGAGAACTGTAGGGCTGCCTACCAGAAATGGACATTTGAACATCTTCCAGTTGTGGAGCCACAGTGTATGTCCTGGGAAGCCCCTGCAGCTCCTAAAAGACGCACTGCGTTAAGGTTAGCCGAGATCATGGCCTTGAAGCGTGGTAAGACCTGGTCCTATGACCAATATTCTTCTACAACTAGCATGAATTCCAAAAGTGTCACACGGCATGACACAGACATTTAATCCAGATATGACAAATGTTCTCTCACAGTTGTATGTTTAAATTTATACTCAGGCGGCAGGCTGGTTAATCTAGCGTCAGTGGGCAGGACCCTGTACTCCTTGTCTGTGCGTCAGATGAGTTGGAAATACAGCCCGTCAGCCCGAGTGGTTAACAGGATGATGCCTCATTTGCTGCAATCCGGCTGTCTGGGGAACCACAGAGCTTTACACTTGTCCTCAGTGCTCTACAGCTCAGGTCTGGGTGTGAAGAGACAGCCCAATAAGGTGGGTGAGTGGGAGCGTTCACTCGTCTTCACTAATGCCTGCAGGCCAGGAAAATCCGGAGGCGCGCTATTTAAACGGTGCATTCATCTTTCCCATGTCGTCCAGGCATGGCTCATGTCTCTGCTTTCAGCCCAGAAGGACTGGAGACTGGCCCTGCTGCGCCTTGGGCACCAGCACATGCTTGGTGATCACGGTATCGCCCCAGACGTCGACCTGGCGTATGCGTACTACTCTAACATTGCCAAGCAGACCTCCCTGGACCAGCACAACCCAACTCCACAGCAGGTACAGCTTAGTCCAGCACGAGTGAAGGGAATCTCTGCCTACGAGAGATATTTATTGTACGATCCTATAACATTCAATTTGACAACTCTGTTCTGGTCCTCAATTGCATCCGCCGTGTTTGAATTTTAGAAGTTTGTCGAGAATATTTACCTTAACAACGAGGAGGTGCTGAGGCTGCAAACAAATGAAAACCACGACATCTTCCAATGGTTAAAACTACAGGCTCGTAACGGAGCTGCAGACGCAGAGGTACTGCACCTGACTGATAGTTATTGAGCATTCAACATAACCTCAAGAAGGCTTCTTTACTATGGTTCAACCCCAACCCCCTACGCCCCTCAGCAAGCAGTGGCCAGGATGTTGTTCTGGGGCCAGCAGGGCGTATCTCCAGACATCCAGACTGCTGTCAGACACTACGAGCGAGGAGCTGTCCGTCTCGGGGACCCGGTGTCCATGTACGACTACGCCATAGTCCTCATGCAGGTCAGCCTACGCAATTGGTCGGGGATCGGCGAAAAGCGCCAACGGTTATCTGCGGTTGAACTAAATTGTGTTCCTTTAAAGGGTCAAGGAGTGAAGCAAGATGTCCCGAAGGCGGTCGGTTTCCTAAAGAAAGCAGTCGAGCAGGTTGGTCAGAAGTTAGCGGTCGCGCGTGTGGAATAACCACAGTGTCCCGAAAACACACGCTTTGTCGAGAGATAACCACGGCAACCCTCCTCCGTAGGGTTTCACCCCAGCAATCAACGCTCTCGCCTGGTACTATGAGCGGTTTGAGAAGGACTACAAGCAGGCGGTGGAGCTTTGGGAACAGGCTGACAGACAAGGCAGTTCAGACGCTGCAGTGAACCTGGGAGTCATGTACTCCGAAGGCCTGTATCCTGGGAAAGCGGCCGACAAGGTCAGGTCAACTGTGTGACCCCCTAAGAAAAGCAAAGGCATGGAGCGTGATCTAATATACAGGTGCTTTAAACAATCACCTACTTTTTGTCCTTGCTCAGTTGAAGGCCTATTCATACTATCTGAAGTCTGCCCAGAGAGGAAACGTGGACGGTTCCATTCTGCTGGCCAACATGTGGACCACGGGGATCCACGGCCTGGTCGGCAGACGCCCCGCAGATGCCGTTTTGTAAGTCACTGAATTATTGTGGTGCCTTTGTTTTTGCCGTATTGTAGTTTCACTTTGTCCTCACAAGTCTCTTCATTCACCTCAGATGGACGAAGTGGGCTGCCGAGCACAATGGACACCTGGGAATGGTCTTGAGGACGGCCTTGGATTCTTATTTCAAAGGAGATAGGTGACCACCTCCGTCACCGGAACCCTTCATGACGATGCCAACGTTCTGTGGATGTGTTTATTCTTCATTACCCCTTTTTTATAGCTTAACGGCGTTGTCGTATTTTCTGATGGCAGCCGAGTCTGGATTCGCCGCCGCCCAGTTTAACGTGGCGTTCATATGCGAACAAAACCCGGTGAGTCGGATCGGTGAAACCCGTTTACGCAGGTCAGCGGCTGTGCATAACTACAGCGTGATATTAGCGTGTGAAATGTTGTGTTGTTATAACTGGCTTGTCCAAAGGGAGGTTTCCTGGATCCCGCATTTGCCGTTCGATGTATGAGGCGATACTACAACCTGACGATCCAGACCCAAGACCCAGATCCCTATGGTGAGTTGTCGTCCATCGGACCTGTCTACGTTGACTCGAGCTTTGCACTTCTCCGGGGGAAGATAATGACAGCTGTTGTCACGGCCTGTTTCAGCCCTAATCCGGATGGGTGACCTGCTCCGCGAAGGACAAGAGGCGAGGCGGGGAGGTGTTGCGGCGGCAGCAGAACTGTACAAACGGGCAGCGCTAAGAGATGACCCGCAGGTATGCCAGCCGCGCCGTCCCGCTTGTCTGTCCGCATTGTCATCCGGGATGTGGGCAACTACTTATCCGCCACACTCCGGTGGGCTTTTAACCCACAGGGCTGGTACAGTCTCGGTGTGCTTGCTCAAGAGGAGAACAGGTTACCGCTCGACGTGCTTTCGGAACTGGGCCTGGCACAGCACTACCTTTCGGACACGACGGACCTGACGACTGCCCTTTACCGAAGGTATGTCCCGTGAGGTGGGGGGGGTTAACCATTCACAACACGCCAACTCCCGGGCATCCCCCACCCGGATGGCGTTAGGGTTCATTACAGTCAACTGGTTCATTTGTTCTCACTCTACAACTCCCGTGCGTTACCATAGGTGCAGAGACTCAAACCACACGACGGATTCCTACTTGCCCTGCAGCCTTGCCTTATTCGCTGCCCATCTGCAGTCTTTCCAGACGGACTGCCGGGCCACTATCAAGGTGCGTGCGATGTACTGAGTGCTGACCCAAGTGTGTGTCCGCCTCGTGCCTCTGTTGTTGATAAAAAGGCTGTTCTCGTCATTCCTCAGGTCGCTCAGGTGGTGGCTGTGGCTGTGGCAGTTCCGCCAGTCCTTTTTATCATCCTGCGTATTCTCAGGGGACGCGGCATCATGTCGTTTCGTCATTAGAGCCGGGAAATCCATCACCGCTAAGAGGACCGTGACTGGACTGTATCGGGAACGACTCACACACAAAGCACTTTGACATGGTTCTCATTTCACTGACTTTGTTTGATAGATCGCACAAAACGTTGCCCTGTTTGTCTAATCTGAGATTACAAAAAAAACATCAACGTCCTAAAATGTACGGTATCAGTCAAAGGTTTGGACACACTGACCCGGTGGGTAACAGTTTTTAAACGTTTGACAGGTGCTGTATGTGTAATGTTTTTCCTATAAACTGTATAAAAACGTACTTTGATTCAGCAGTATAATAAAGTGAAATGATTTGCCAAATTCAACATCTGCTTCGAAGGGGTTGTACAAGTAGTGACTGTAACTCATTGAGGCCTCTGGGCCACTGCTAATCAAGGGCTGCCAAAGCACCAGGGGTTTAGTTTGCCTGGCAAAAACAGCAGGTGCACAGCAAGCTGCAACCTGTTCTGACGCACCCTGGGGCCAGGGAAGCACAGTCAACCATCTAATTGAAACACACAACTGAGTCATGAGATGATGACAGAACAATATAGCCTGCTTCCCGTTACGCTGTGGTAATGTCACTGTAATATCTAATTGATTCCCTTGCCATTTGCTCTTTAGCAGATAGGCCACAGTACTGTATTTATTATATTCGCAATGCTTTCTCATACACATGGTACAGTAAATGAAGTACAAAATTATAATATAAGGACCGTGTTATCTGAGCATTTATGTCGTTTTGCTTAATAAACCAGCATATGTTTTAGCTATTTTACGTATTTGTATTACATTTATAATTAGTCAACATGTGTTCTTTTGCAAACTAACCCAAGCAGTGGCCTTTTTTAATATGACAAATTACACGATAGCCTGGTTATATGATATGAAGCTGACCCTCTGAAACTGAGGTTTGGTGAAAACATCATTACACAGTGTTGTTTTTCTCCGCGGTTCATTGTGTGCTGGTACTCCCATTATTGTTTCCCAGGACTTCTGATCACCATGGTTACTGATGCCTGGGGAGCTCTCATTGTTGTTTTAGGGGGCGATATCCTCTGGGGCTGTCACATTCACCTGCTCCTCGTTCTTCAGCCACCTCCTCTAGGTGCCCCGTGAATCGGAAAGGAGCTTGGATAATCTGCATCGCCTCGTTTTTCTCAAAGTTCTTGAATTTATTCTTCGCTCCTTCGATGTACTCGCTCAGGAAGTTGCCTCCAGGCCTGTTTGAAGCTACGGCTTTTCTGTGCAGCAGGTTTTGGTGGAACTGCTTCGTGTCAGAGTGAAGTCTCCCCACCACCTTGTTGAGTTCAGTGATCCTGTGTCCTACATCTGTTTTAAGGAAAAGCACGCGAGTGAAACACAGAAGCACAAACATCAATAGGTTTTCTGACTGGGTCAAGGGTCACAGGACTACAACAGGGCTTGGCTTATTTACCTTTGCGCTTTGCTTCTTTAAACTCCCGACGGGCCGATTCTATGTAACGCTGTACCAGCACTTTAACAACCTGCAGACGATAGTTCCCTTGGCCCTCGTCTTCTCTGTTGTTGTTTGTTGTACTGTTAGACTGGACATGTTAATGGAAGAAAAACAGCAATTAACTGCCTTGGTATGAGTCTGTAGAAAAATATGTTTACTGTGCATTTGGAAGGTTTCTGACCCCTCTGAATTTCTCCACATCTCCTCAAGTAAAGACTTAATTTAGAACCTATTGAATAAATGCAATGTAGCATATGTGTATTTACCCATGATGACAAAGTGACAACGTTTATATATTTTCGGCCAATTTATTGACAATGTAAATCTAAAACATCTCATATTCTTTGCCGTGAAACTCTAATACTTGACATTTCTTCAGAACTTGATTGGAGTCCAGCATTGGCAAATTAAATTGATTGGTTATTATTTAGAAAAGCACACGCTTATCTAGAAAACTTTACAGTGAATTTCAGAGAAAAAATAAAGCTAAGAAGTTAAATAAGACCTCTGTTAACCTATCAAATTTTTCATTTATAATACTATATTGCCCACCATGGAGCCGATAGAAGGACAGTCCGGTACATTTTGTTTTTGTCTTTGGTTGCAACGATACAAAAAGCCCCTGTTACAATGAGAAAGAAACACGTGTTAAATGGCTTCTCTGTAGACTGCATGATGATAAAGAGACGATGACGATGAAGAGATGAACAAGAGACGTGTGCGTCCGCCAGTAGCCTGTCCTACCTCAGTAAGTACCAGAAGGCCTTCGGCGACGGGATTAGGTTGAAGGGTACCGGCACAGTGGAGCCCTCTCTGAAGTAACTCAAGTACAGCTTCGAACGAGCAAACTTCCATTCAGCGTCTGCATCATCCTGGCAGGAACAGAAACGATTGCGTTTTGGATCCGCCCCCGTTCGGTCTACCATTAACCAATCTGACCGACAGATCATTTTTACCTCTATTTTCTGGAACGAGTTGGTGATCATGGCGATGAGCATGTTGAGCAGCACGATGACGATGATGAGAGTGTAGACGCCGTACAGGACCCTGCCTACGCCCTCAGCCAGGACAAACTCTGGCATGTCTACATAGGTTTTGTTGGCCATTCCGAACATGGTCCAGAAGAGAAAATTGATGGTGTCGTTGAAGCTTAAACCAATGGGGAATAACGAATAGGGTTACACGAAAGATTTTTCGGGAATTAAATCGAAATATTTGGAAGCGTTCAGAGAGGTTAGACTTACCGTCCAAGATATGGGGAAGTAACATACGGCACGTAGATATTATTCAGTCCGCAGAGAAAAGCTGTACCAATGATCATCAAGACAAACATAAACCTAATGGGAAACAGTAATTAAAGAGTTGCATTCTGGGTCATTTTATTTGATGTTCATTTTTTATGTTTGGTAATGACTTTATGGAGTATCAAATTCAAATGTGTCCCGGCTCTACTTTCTGGCAGCATCCTACCTCACCATGTCGTCGATCATTTTCCCGATAGAGATCTGCAGTGTCCCCAGAGACTCGTGTGTGGCCAGCATATATGCCAGGCGGGTGAAGCTCAGCATGCTTGTTACAGCAAACAGAATCTCCGAGATGAGCTGTGGGTCCTCCTGCCACCATTTGTCACGTGCTGCAGTGAACCAAACAACACATACACGAGGACCCGTTGACGTTAGGCACTATAGGATGACGCATAAGACGACAGGGTGACTGCCAGGCTATTAGGTTGTGTGGATATTAACGTGTCCGGATAATTCAAAGTACAGATGTGCCGTTGGGGCGACTCACCTGTTTGGGTAAAATAAGCACACTCCTTAACTCTGTTTAGGTCCTCACAGACGAAGTGACTGATTGCCATGATAAGGATTCGTAGAGCGAACGAGGCGAGGTACAGGCTAAGCGAAATCATGTCGATAATGTTCCACCAGTCACGGAAGTAGCCCCGCACGCCCTCAGACCACACACACTTACATTCACCCCAGAAGAAACCTATTGGGGCAAGATAGTGTACATTTTATATAACATACTGGATCCAGATCGACCCCAGTCCTTGACCAGAAAATCAAGCTGATTACATTGTTTTTAACAACGCTCAACATTTCAGTCCAAAGCTGGGCTTAACCTGTGCACACAAAACGGCCCCTAAAGGTTAAATGTTTATTGTGACATGTAAAGGTGTATTTAACAAAAGGGGTTGTCTCCTAAGACATTTGAAAATAAATAACGACAACATTGACGTACCAACCACCCAGATCATATGGATGGAGTTGTAGAGGAGGTTCTGTTGGCGTGATGCGAAGTCCTGCCGATATAGATCCATCAAGATTGACTCCGTCAGGACAGTGATTATAAACCAAAGGTAGGAGGCAGAGTGCAACAGGAATTTGATCACAGGTATCTTCAACGTCTTTCCGATCTGCAATGAAGACAATCCTTACAGCACACCTGAAAAGCCAAGATAGGCAATTCCTTTCTTTTAAGAGGTCTCAGCTCACCTTAGACTTGGGAGCTATCCAGTAGATTAAGCACAGAACGGGCATGGTAAAGAAGATTCCAAAGGACACCAGGAGTTTGCCATGAGTTTTGCCGCCTCTCCACCCAGGGATGTTTCCGCACCAAAAAGATGACAGCACTTGTTGGCAAATCGGATGGGTCACAAACTTGTAGAAGTGAACCAAAGAACAGGGTACCTCATGTGACAATGTGTTGTAGTTTTGGATGATAACTGAGTTTGAGCATAATATAGTTGGTATGGGTGAGTTTGTATGGGTATGGGCGCTACCAGTTTCTGATTGTAGTTCACAGCAAGGCGCAGACGTGACAGTGACGGAATCCCTTCCTCAAAGGTCTGTTCATCCAGCTCATCATCATCACAGTTGTTTAGGATCGTGGTGACCTCGCTCTGATTCCGACACATGGCCAGCATCTCTACTGCAAACTCCTGACACAGCTCCTCCAGACATAGATACTGAGGCTGAAGAAAACATTGTAGGAAATTCTAAGGACGTCAATTACTGTAGATTGTTTTTTAATTCCTGACATAATATTGTCGTAAATATTCCCTGTCTAGTTCAGTTAGGATGACCACTTTATTTTTAGGTTTTGAAATGTCAGAATAATAGAAATATTTATTTCAGCTTTTTATTTCTCTCATTACATTTCTAGTGTGTCAGATGAATTCATACACTTGATTAGTGTTTGGTATAGTGTTAGGCATTACCTTTAAACTGTTTACCTTGGGTGAAACATTTCGGGTAGCCTGCCACAAGCTTCTCACAATAAGCAGAATTTTGACTCATTCTTTATAGAACAGGTGCAACTGAGTAACGTTTAAAGTCTGAGTAAAGTCTCCTTTACATTTGCCTTTTCTAGAATTGAGATCAGGGCTTTGTAATGGCCACTCCAATACCTTTAGCTACTTTGTTGTAAATAGTCAGTTTGGCAGGCAGTCTTGTGCGTTTCTTTATATTTACATCCAAAATAATTATTTGTTGTAATTTAATAAATCAATACATGTTGTGCGTTTTTTACAATTAAAATGTTCTCATTGAAATGAATAAACAACATAACCAATTCAGAAGCTCTCGCATTCTAATTGGGGATCAAAACTAACACACCAGTGCCCCCTGTCGACAGAGTTTGGTGTCAAAATGAATACATCGACTTTGCCTAACGTGTTACCCATCATGCAGCGCGCGTGACAGATTCTATGTTTTTACTATTAAAACTGACAACAACCATATATTGATATTATTATAATAGGGTGCTATACACAAGTATCACTTGTGACATTGAACAGGGCACGTCGTTTGTATAAGAGTGATTTGATAAATGGTGACCACAATCGGTAATGTCATGTCCGGGAATGCGGTCCTGCCTGTCCTCTGTAATCGTCAGTACACTCTGGTTTCTCTTCAGATCGCATAAATCTTTCGCCTTTTACTAAAGATTTCCGTGGAGAGGAACATTACGAGTATCAACTAATTTTTTGATGCCCTGCTTTACGGCGGGGCTTCCTTTCACTGTGCAAAGTCAATTATTTAACACCAATGCACTGAGTAGGCGTAATTAACGTAAATAAAGTTGTATGTCATCTCTTCCTGATTTGGGAGCTACGTTGTTACGTCACATTCGCGTTGGCCAATGGGCTCATCGGATGTTCTCACTTGCCGGAAGCAGGTTTTTATTACGCAACTCTTACACGTCTAAACTCCTCAGGAATATTAAGTTTTTGAGGGGGAAATATTTGTGGAGGTCTACAGTTCTTTTTCTGAGGTCTAGACTGATTTATTTAGATTATTGCAAGTTATGCAAAGAGAAACTGAGTTTAAAGGTAGGCCATGAAATACATCTACAGGTACACCTCCAATTGATTCAAAACAATGTCAATCAGCCTATCAGAAGCTTCTTACGTCATGACATCATGGTCGTGAATTTTGATATAGTAAATTGTGTAGCGAAGGAATCTGTCTGTTAACAATTGTGGAAAATCTCCAAACTGACTTGACAATACTATAGTTTGTGAAACTTGAAATCTGTGGGTGAATAATCAAATGTATGTAAACTTCTGACTTCAACTGTAAGTTTGATGCTGTCTTTCCTTCAACACTGACACTGTAATTCAATAGTTCACGATTCCATATAATTTTTAAAACATTCTAAAAACGTACCTGAAACGACATAAAAAATACACAAATAAAGAAATTAAAAGATTTGGCTAATTTGAATTATTTATATACTGGATAAATTCTGATATTTTTCCAGACTTGTATATAAATGTACAGCATTTTTTTAAACCATTTTTACCACTTTTACCATAAAACCTGCCATACCTTGAACTCAGGCTCCTTCTTGGAGAGCTTTGAGAGCTCGCGGCTGAGACGGAAAGCACTGAGCATGGGATCCTCTGCTGTAATAGAGAGATATGCTCTGCTGGCAAAGCCCCGGTAGGTGTTGATACGAGACAAGGAAAACTTCAGAAGATCGTACTGCCTGCCATTGCGACACTCCAAGCAGGTACAGGAGATTGTGTGTGGCAGCGGGATGGCATGGCCCCTCTTAGTCAGCATGGTGACAATTTCATACAGGTCCTTCTGACAGGCCAGGGTCAGCGGGGTCACGCCCGGGGCGAACTGAGAGTCATCAATGGAGTGGTCAAATATGGCCATGGAGAAAGAGCGCACGTCCATCTTGTTGCCCTTTTCCTGATCCAACCGGTCCAGGAGCCTCTCGACCACTGCGGGCTGGTTCGTGTCCACCGCCACCAGCAGCGCCTCGTGGATCTGCCTGAAGTCAAACTTGACCGCCAGCATGAGGATGGAGAAGGTGTCGTCACTCCCCAGGCGGATGGACAGGTTCAGGGCTTCCCTCCATAAACGGTCCTCGGCCTCATCCAGTTGGCGGATGATACCATCCCCCGTGGACAGCAGGTTGCCCACCAGTACCGATTTGTCCTCCTGAATAGCTCCTATCAGCTCCGAAGGGAAATGTAGCTTTTTGCTCACAATTGCCTGCCATTTTTCCAACTGAGAGGCAATATGAATAGTTAATGTTCAGTAATTGCATTCATTTGGCCAGAATGCTTGAAATTGCCTACATTTACAGTTTTCATGATAGACCTTAACATGAGATAATGTACACGCACAGTATGTACTCTTTGTGTGATACTGAAAGCTAGCTGTGTCTATCAGATCAGACCAGTTATTCAAACATCGCGTCAACACCAGCCGTTCCTTAACAGAAAACAGCACGATTATTTCAAAGCTTAGAAAAAGTCTTACCGTGTTATTGTCCATGAGGGTTAGCGAGGCAAAACGCTGACTGTAGAGAACACTAACCAGAAATCAATAATGTATATCCAAGAATGTACAATGGTACATTTCATTTGTGCAGGAGAAACTAGTTGCATCCCTACTGCCTGCCTCTGTCTACCTCGGCTCCTGTACTGGTCACCACCAGGGATTTCCACTTGAACGCGGAAGAATTAATAAGCACCTCCCAGAAGTAGTTCACCTGTTGTCTCACAGCGCTTCATTGTGTTGAAAAGAACATTTGGTCTTGATTTCCATAAAGGTCCTGCTGTGTATAATATCACTTCCAAACTCGGTCCTAGAAATTGGGGTTGCTGCTAATTCCGCACAAGCAACAACGTACGCATTTATAATAAATAAAGCCTATTGCCACTGGCAATAAAATGACCTGCCCAAAGAAATGATTAACTTAAAAAGATCTCAAAAGTCTATTACAATTGACGCTCGCATTTCTTCAATCTTCACAATTTTTTTTTCTTTTGAGACATGATGGGCTTGGTCCTACTACTACTACGCATCACTTTTATTCTTCATTTATTATGGGCTAAATCTGGTAAATTACGACTAATTGATTGCTTGGGGTTTAAGTAATATCCTTTCTGACTATTGAAATGAAAACCTGTTTGAAAATGTCAACTTATTTCATGTCGTATGTTTCTGGTCTCTGATGCCCTGTTGGCAGCATAACCGATCACCACAGATTAAATGTATAATTTGACTATAGAAATGCACACATTCCTCATAGCTAGTCTGTTAGCATCACAGCCGTGTGCAGGTCCACTGTGTTTACATTGTTTGTATTGTGCTGACCTTTTTGCCATTGATTCTGTTAACATTTACATTTACAACTTAAATCAGAGCCATTTCCTAAACAGAAGGTCTAGGACAGGAGTTAAAAAGCACTCGCCTACAGACTAATCTAGTTTCCAGACATTGCTCTGCACGACATCATGGGGACGAGGTTACCAACGGACTAATTGAACACAGCCTATAATGGAGTTTTCAACCCCCTCTGCGAAAGCTTGTAATTTTTTAACTAGATAATTTATTGAATCGGTTGTGCCAGTTTTACTGTGAAACGTGTTGCTGAGGACTGAGGAACACATTCAGAAACCGTGACCTATAATGCGACACGCAGGCGCTTCAACTCGTTCTTTTATAAAATGGGCTACTATTTTTAACGAGATCTGCTATGATTCCAATGGAAATATTCTTCAGGTCGTATCAAGGGCAATTACATTTATAACATAAAATAAAATCACAAGGTGCTTATACAGATAGAGTGCATGTAACCATGTAACATGTAACGTTATAATCCCACCAAAATCTAAGTTTATACATTTCTAACACATAATGCATTTTTTTTCAAATCGAAGTGACTTAAACTTAAAGGTCCCAAGCACTTGTTGCCTGCGTTTTCTTCCCTCTCTGGTCCAACCCATCCCAAACTGCAGCCAGGGCCAGTTCTAGCCGTTTGGAGGCCTTAAGCATAGGTCAGGAGCCCAATGCGATTGCATCTGTTGATTAGGCCTAAAACCGGCCCTGGATCGGGTCTTCATTAGACCAACAGTGAAATTAGACAGAGAAATCTTAAGATTCAACCAGATGCACAATAAAATAGAACAAAATAAATGATAATGTGCTGGCTAACCCTCTCTTAAGGTAGACTATTGCAGCTAGATAGTGAGGACTGAGATACTTAAGAAATGTCAAACTTCTTTTTAACTTATTGGCTACTAACGTCAGTGGATTACTCAAATTAAACCCAGTGGATCGCGGTAAATAAACACCAAAGCCTTTTCCAGCGGACTACCATTCCTGACACCAAATTAATGGTCTGCTGTCTTGCTGTTGAACAGTAGATAAAACCCTTTTCCCTCTCAGCTGCCATATTAATCAATTGACGGTGACCTTCTGACAATTTTTTTTCTGGCCTAATTTTGAGATGTACACTGTGAGTCTTCTGGAGTGCAGCGTATTAATTATACTGATGGACTCCAGTGGACTTCCCAGAGAGCACCTGGAGGAAGTCTGAGCGCCGGCTGGACTGAGCCGCGCAGCTATACCTTCTGCAATTCAAATGAGAGGCGCTACATCAGCCTTTGACAGGTATCCGTTTCATTCACTTTATAGATCTGCTGATAATATACCATAATAGAGAAATGCTTGTAGCAATCATGCTACGTTTGTCCCGTGCAAATAATTTACAATTCAAGCAGGGTGCTTTGTCATAGAGGTTGGTTGAGTGCAGGACAAACAGCAACAGATTCGGCCATCGTACGAATTTGCAAAAGTATCCCATGATTTCTCTGTATTTAAGTGATTTTTCTATTATTTAGCACCATTGAATCTAACCATACCCTCTGGGGCCTGTCCTACGTCTGTCAAGTGGTCACAAAGCACCACTAATATGAAGATGGACACGGGAATATTTGTTTTTCCTGGCGTACTTCAGTCACGTTATGCTGTAACGCGGCAACACATTAGCATTATTTACACAGCGCTGTTAACCTGAAAATCTTTTAAATAAATAATTTGACTTTATCTCCCATTAACACCGCATCGGGGAGGCTAATTGTGATCGGGGAGCTGAGGGGGAAGCCACGTTTGAATAAATGAACGCTTAGGAAGCCAAGCAGTTACATGGAGGGAGTGTGGAATGAAATTAGTTTAATTAGGGCTGGTGAGATGACACAGGCTTTTACTGCACTCATATTGGATTACCAGGAATGCAACCCTCCTGTGACAATCTGCATTATCTAGGCAATCTCTCTTCCTCTCTTCCCTCTCTCCTTCTCTTCCTTCATCTTTCTCTCTCGCTGCCTCCCTCCCTCCCTCGGTCTTCGCGGATGGGCTGTACTTTGGCAGGAGGCGCACTTTGCCAGTTGTGTGTTTGTGTGTGTGTGTGTGTGGAATAGAGGAAGAGAGAAGGAACTCTAAGCTCTGTCGGGCAGAACGAAAGTCCTGTCTCTCTGTCTTGTGGGATACAGAGGTGAGGAGGAACGCTGTGTCACAACGGAGCCTGACGAATTAAGGTAAGACAAAGATGTGCATGTCTATGTCCGTGTGTTTGTGTGTTCATAATGTTTTGCCCTGTGGAGAGAATTTGTTTACCCCTTTTTGGACAGGTGTATGAGTAGAAAAGCCAGAACGGGGCGCAGTGAGAGAGGGTCTCTGTCAGTCTCCAAAAACCCCTGCTTACCTCTCAAATGAGATATTGATTTGTTCAGTTGTAGAGAAGTACTTTGATGATGCACTATCAAATGATTCTGTGATATCTTTGGGTGGTCGTTTTCATGCTTACTTTCATGGGATTGTGAGCGACCATTTCAGACCAATATCTTCCCTTTTTTCGTTGAAATTGTCCAACTATATACCAATACATGATATTCTTCTCTTACACCTCAGCGTTACCATGTAATTCATACAGCCAGATTAAAGCGGATCGTAATGTTTTGGCTCATCAGTGCATCAGGCCGTCTAATACTGCAATGTCTAACGATGGGCGTTCTGTACTTCGGCACAGGATGTGAGGCGGCTTGATGAATTGTTTGCTCAGAGTGACAGCGGTATGCTTCGCACAGAGCTCAGTTGAGTTGACTTCTCTCCGTCTGTGGCACAGTGTAGCTTCTGCATAATTGCTTCTCGCCAGCACGTGCAACAGCAGCTCTTGTCTGTGCCTTGCCCGAGACCACAGTAGGACCCCATCATATCTACTGTGGACCCGGGACCTCTTCCCAGGTTTCCGATTGCTAGCGAAGGAGAATTGAGTTAATCCTATCCTTGTGTTTGTTTAGCCTTGTCGTCCCAGATCATGACGAGCCATTTTATGTGGCAGAGTGATCTCTAACTGGTTGCACCATTAACATCTACTGGTACGTTGATCTTCCAAGAGACAGGAACGTTGAGTAAAACCACACCGACTTAAGGAACCGACCCGGCTGGTGCTGACTCTGGTTCCTCCTGGGCCTCTGTCAAGCCTCATCCAGCCGATCACTCATCCTTCTCTCTGAGTTTCTTCTCCTCTCTGATTGATTTGTACACTGGTAAACGACGACATCGAATGTGTGAATGCTAAACCTTAATGGTTGTCGTTGGTTCAGTTAGAGTTATTGAAAAGACGGTGATACTGAAAAGCATCGCTGCTCCTTAGACTTCTATTAGCAGATATTGAGCCGACCTAACTGGGTTATCTGTTAGCATCACAGACCCACGCCCTGTCCTGTTGATGTGACGCTTACTTCCTCTGGAATACTGTAGTACTGGAGTTAGCGGCAAGCTGGTGACCTTGAACAATGTCTTATCACTTTCCGGAAGTGGAATTGTACAATTTCTGGACGATCACACTGTCACTCACCGGCGATGAATGACCTGCAATAATAACAATAACGCAATTATCGCGTTTGACACCTTCTATTCGAGTCGAAGGGTGTCGCAGAGGCTAAAACTAACTGCTTCCGCCCTTTGGAACAACGCTGGCTGTTTGGCGTCGTGAAAGTGCACATGCAAATTATTGCACCTCGCTGATAATTAATCTCTCCCAGGGGTGTCTAGATGGGAAAACAAATGTCTGACATGTGAGAGTTTTTCTATTGATTTTCCTCCACCCTTTGGACGCTTGTTACAAGACGTCTGACTGACTGATGGTACTTAGTGGTGTTGTTGTTCGCCCGTGCTCTGATCTTGGTTCACCCACCCAGATTGAAGCCATCCTCGGCTCTGGTCGGCAGCACTGTCAGGTAAGAGAGTGGGGCTACGATATAACATCTCTCTCTTCCTAAAAGGGTTCATATTGAAGCCTGAGGTATTTTAATAGATGCATGCGGACTTTGAACGCATGTCTTTACATCGTGTCGCAGCCACATATCTTCTCATTCTTATTCCCGATGAAGAAACACTTTAACACAGCTCAGCAACTTCTCAGTTGTTAAATTCCTCTGCCTTCTTGAACCAAGGCCTCGGTTTAAAATGAGAATTGATTTTCAATCTGTGGGGGCGTTCCACTGACCGTTTTTCCTCACATGGTAGATGACGGTCTTATTTCCCATTAATCTGGCATTCCAGACAGACAGTTTACGTGTAACTTTAGCCTGTCTGGTAGAGTTCAGTTGCTTCAAAGCGCAGCCTCAACTACTGTTTAAACTTGTTTCTCTTGTGTTCAATACTTTCTCATCTTATTCAATCTAGACCATAATTCCAAGCATTTTCTCTATTCCACAGTTCATCTGCTGACATTTGATCCCATTCTGGTCATAAAGAATTAGTACATCATTAAGTTTAATGGTGACGCTGTAGGTTACAACCCAGAAATGCACTGTTACGAATGAATCGTTAAGATGTTGTGTGATTGGTTTATTTTTCTTGAAAGTGTTGTGTGATTGGTTTATTTTTCTTGAAAGTGTTGTGTGATTGGTTTATTTTTCATAAAAGTGTTGTGTGATAGGTTTATTTTTCATAAAAGTGTTGTGTGATAGGTTTATTTTTCTTTAAAGTGTTGTGTGATTGGTTTATTTTTCATAAAAGTGTTGTGTGATAGGTTTATTTTTCATAAAAGTGTTTATAAGTGTGATAGGTTTATTTGGGCCATTATGGTTCTAATGAGCAATACACCACCAATAACAGGATTATGGGATGTTTCAACCTTTTTTGTTACTGTTTTATATAGATATATTTTTATATATTTCATTATTTTGCTTTGTCATATTTCAGGACCCACTGGAACAGTTTCAATTTGTCATGTCTAAAGGAATTATTGCTTACTGTTCGACCGGTGACCTTATGGTTTGTCTTGTGACATGACAAGCAAAAATTGATGGTATGTCTATAATAAACCAGAACTAAGTGCAATACATCAACTGTTTTGAGGTGTCCTGCTCTTTATGGTCTCGGATCCTGGTCCTTCTCCTTCCCAGAATCCAATGGTGCGATGGCCCCCGGGCAGGGCAGTATGGGGCATAAACGTCCTTCAGTCGGCCTGCCACTCCCCACGCTCCAGCTCCTCCTGCTCCTCTGTGCTCAGACATCCAAGGCCCAGGGTCAAGGTAAAACTCTGATTACGTTGTTAATTCCACACGGCTCTATGTGGACACTGGTAGTGGTGGCTGTGCATTCCTGTGGAAACCTTAATGCGTCTTTCAGTGGTAAAACATGTTGTCCGTTCATCACTCAGGAGTATTTGCGGCCTAATGGTCAGACACTGCATAGAGTAATTGGGTGGCTGCCTTTTTTTTACCTGGGTGTCATGTACGCTGTGCTGATTTTGGGTACAGATGAATGCTCGTATCCCAGGGAGACAAGGCCACTGTGCCCTCTGCTGTCAGAACCCTCCACTGGCTCCCAGCTCTCCCTGTGGCCAATCTTATTTATAGCATGGTGCGAGCTGCCACACTCTAACTGGTGAGAGAACAAAAATCACTCACACACACACACACACACTTGGGCGGGCACACGCTCCAAATAATTGCCAAGTTTGCGGGAGGTGTGTGGGACGGTGGGGTGGGGGGGTGTGCAGATGGATATGAAGCAGCTAGCTGCAAGGTTAATGTTGAATATCAGTGAGGAGTTAGCATTTTAACATTCAGCTCTCATACAATGAGGCCTGATTAATGGGACTCAACCGTGGCACATGCCAGAGAAAAATACACCAGCCGGTGAGGAGGACAGACGAGGACAACGAAGGGGAGAGAGGGGGGCAGACATTTTAAACTCTCGACACATAGGTTTAGACGTGCAGGACAAGGCAATCATTCATCCAACCCTGTTTATTCATTCCATTTACAATGATACATTCGAAAGGCTATTAAGAGGAAACACAAGCATTCTGTCAGAAACAAATATGAATCCAGTTCTTCTGTGGTAAAAGGATGCACTTGTGTTTTAATGCTTGTTCTTGTCCTATTCTTTTATGTGGTACCAGTTCTATATCATAGGGTTTTATACTGCCGCTTTCCTATTCCACGTGTTTTGGACAGTTCTATATCATAGTGTTTTCTAATGTCTCTTTCTTATTCCACATGTTTTGGACAGTTCTATATCATAGTGTTTTCTAATGTCTCTTTCTTATTCCACATGTTTTGGACAGTTCTATATCATAGTGTTTTCTAATGTCTCTTTCCTATTCCACATGATTTAAACAGTTCTATATCATAGTGTTTTCTACCGGCACTTTCTTATTCCATCTTGCCCGGCAACCATTCCCAATGTAATAACACGCTGTACCTTCATTGCAGTAGACGTAGCCTAAGCCCCAGTATTCTGTGGGCTTTGCTGTTTCTGCCAGACTACAATGTCAGGAGGTGAATGCACAGAACATGAAGCACATCACCAGCCTTTGTGGACAACGTTTTGGTCACGGGGGTGGGATTAATTAGCAAAAACTCATTTGGGCTAGCGATTACGAGGTCTTTGAAGTAGAAAACTAAGCGTTGTCTTCGAAGGATTAGAGAGACGAGTCCCCGTCCCTCAGTGGCTTTGACATTTGATCATGTTATTTAGGCTTATACAATAACATCCAGCTATAATATAGAGCGAACATGTCCATTACTGTAGGCATTGGTGTACAGGCAGTGCTGTTTTTCTGTCTTTATATGCTAAAGCTGCCCAGAGAACCTATTTGATGTGTTCATAATATTGATGTTGCACAGGTTTCCATCCAGCTGGCAACAGATTTCCGTGCAAGTATTCTAACATCTGTGGAGAGAAAACGATTTAGATGTTTCCACCGGTGTGAATCTGTGCAAGTTAAAAGCATTGCGTCAATGATTGTATGAAGGTTCTCTGGCTAACCGCTATCTCTGGATAACAGCTATCTCTGGCTAACCCCCGTCTCTGGCTAAAAGCTACCTCTGGCTAACAGCTACCTCTGGCTAACAGCTACCTCTAGCTAACAACTACCTCTGGCTAACAGCTACCTCTGGCTAACAGCTACCTCTAGCTAACAACTATCTGTGGCTAACAGCTATCTGTGGCTAACCGCTATCTCTGGCTAACAGCCATCTCTAGCTAACAGCTACCTCTGGCTAACAGCAACCTCTAGCTAACAGCTACCTCTAGCTAACCGCTACTTCTGGCTAACAGCTACCTCTAGCTAACCGCTACCTCTGGCTAACAGCTATCTGTGGCTAACCGCTACCTCTGGCTAACAGCTACCTCTAGCTAACAGCTACCTCTGGCTAACAGCTATCTGTGGCTAACCGCTACCTCTGGCTAACAGCTACCTCTAGCTAACAGCTACTTCTGGCTAACAGCTACCTCTAGCTAACAGCTACCTCTGGCTAACAGCTATCTGTGGCTAACCGCTACCTCTGGCTAACAGCTACCTCTAGCTAACAGCTACCTCTGGCTAACAGCTATCTGTGGCTAACCGCTACCTCTGGCTAACAGCTACCTCTAGCTAACAGCTACCTCTAGCTAACAACTATCTGTGGCTAACAGCTATCTGCGGCTAACCGCTACCTCTGGCTAACAGCCATCTCTAGCTAACAGCTACCTATGGCTAACAGCTACCTCTGGCTAACAGCTACCTCTGGCTAACTGCTACCTCTAGCTAACAGCTACCTCTAGCTAACAGCTATACAAACACAGATTTCTGGTAAGGTTTTGCATTACATTTTTTTTTATCAGGAGCACTAAGAACATCTCTGTGCCCATTCACACTCTCTGAATTCATCATAACTTCATTTGATTTTTCCCTGATAACAGAACTGCATACGGTTACGGGTTATAATGTGAAGACCAAAGAAAATTGCCCTATCCCTTGTGTGAATCTCAAATCATCACCAAATCAAGAATTTTTCAGTTACATTTTCACCGCCCATTCAAATTATGACTTTTATGGGAACAAAAAGATCTTGCCACGTGTAACAGACAAAATGTTAAAGGTCAAAATAAT
This sequence comes from Dallia pectoralis, assembly GCA_029465975.1. Taxonomy (NCBI): domain Eukaryota; kingdom Metazoa; phylum Chordata; class Actinopteri; order Esociformes; family Umbridae; genus Dallia; species Dallia pectoralis. The sequence goes on along the minus strand of CM055748.1, from coordinate 3,387,231 downwards.
ACTTAACCAACACAATTTTATCTGCCAACTGACCGGATGTAAACGTAGTTAGTGTGTTGAATGCGGGTCTCTTTTGCTCAGTGTGTCATGTGATTAATCTATCTGACACACTTCGGCAAATTACTGTGCTAAAGACAGCTGCCCTGCCAGGTGTGCCCTTTCCCCCGGTACAAACTTGCATTCACTGCGTGCCCACACACAAGGACACACAGACACACAGACACACAGACAGACAGACACACACACACACACACACACACACACACACACACACAGTACTGTATGATTCAGGTGGGCTGGAGGCAACAGCTGCATCTTATTTATGACACCTTATGTGGCAGGGCTTCTGTTTCTCAAACTGGTTATACTATCTGGGTAGGTTGGAGGTCTCCAGAGAGTGGATACTGGTGGCTTAGTGAGAACTCAACACTTTCAGGGGACAGGCTGGAGGCTCCTGTCAACAGTACTGTTTGCAATGAGATCATTCTTCATCACTATGTGATTGATATATCAGTCTGGGAATTTCTTATGATAATTACTCGTATCTACGTCCACATTATATTTGTATAATTTATCTGAACATCTTTGGCTCTCAAAGCTCACAAAACAGCTCTGTTTGGCTGATCGACTGTTCTAGAGGCTTAACCAGATGTCCAGATTAGTGACTAAAGCACACAAGTTATGTTACTGATTAGAGTTTTGACTGTACTGAATTACATTTAAAAAGTAGCCTAGCCAACCTTCCTCAAACCTGAACTTAGTCATTGTCATTCTGATTATGCACACCTGGTTCTGATTCCAATAATAAACCCATGTGTCTGTCCTTGGTTAAGTCTATACATCACATTTATGTTGTGTGTGTTCGATTACGTTCAACGCATTAAGTTGCTGAGCTTTCCTTGCCTTTTGGAGCTACATGCCTTTGCTCAGCGCTTATTTCATGGCATTTAAGTAATGATTAATATTCATTTGCTTACAACCGCACTTCCTTTTCCCCTTGTTACATGGTGACAGTTTAAATACAGTACTTTTCGCAGGTGGTTGATTGGTCAACGTCCATTGCCACATGGAGCTCCCAGATACACGATGGCCAGCAGAACCCAAAACTGGACTGTAATGAGTTCCTTGTATTCATTGTCAGCAAATTGTATTTTCGAAACCTGACAATCCTGCATCATTTAAAATCCTGCTTCATTTTAAATCGACTCTGTTGCCTTTGTTGCACGTTGTTATGTACATGTGTGGAAGTGCACTGTGCTGTGTTGTGTGTTGTGGCATCTTTACTCCTGTTATTCTGGCGGTGGGTATTATCCGTGGCTCCTGGCAGCCATCTGGTTTTTAGCTCCACTACTTCCCTTAAGCCTCTCTGCCTTCTTTACTTCCTGTTCCACCCCGGGGTATGGCACATCGTCAAGGTGAACCGAGTGCTGATGAGTAGAGAGACTGAGGTTGACACTCTGTCAGTCCTGAGGAAAATACTGCTGACCATTGACCGCGACCATTGACCGCAATCAGTTTAGACATTGACAATAAACAGGAAGAAACGCAACGTTTTTTAAATGTTGTATGTGTCTTAACCTTTTGACTTAGTGTTGGACTGTCCGTCAAAAGTGTTAACCTTTTTCACGCAGGGAAAGTGTTAGTGCGCGGTAAGACGATCCTTCCACTTCATTGTGAACAAATATATAACACAGACACAGTAAGAAACACTACATACATCGCAGTAGCTTGGCATTGTCTTTATTTTATATGTATATTGGTCATGTTCCGCAAGGCTGTAGGCTATAAAGGGGGGCAGGGGGACTGCGTGAGACCACTAAGTCAAATTAATGTGCTATTATTCTCCGTTAATGTCTGAGAGCCAAAACAAGAATTTCGGGACGCTCTGACAGTTATTTCCAACCTGAAAAGGTCTTAAATTGTGATTCCCTAATAGCCCTCAGAGTACTTTTTATAGGGGAGGTTGTCTTCTGTGTGCGGATGTTCAGATGTTTTATTCCCCTGGTTGATATGGCAATTGTTTGCCGGGCGGTCGGAGTCTCCGTTTTTACCTCCCTGCAGTAACTCATCTTCAGATGATTTTTCAGAATTCATCACTGAAAATGCCTGGGATTGTCCATTAGGTGTTTTTTCTTCATCTCCGAGAAAGAAATGGACGGCTGATTGATATTAGAGAGGCGAGCCGCTGAGCAATGGCATATCAAAACAAACATGAGTAAAAAAAAAATGCACGGCCAACATCCAACGGACGGCCCGGGTCAATTTGTAAAGAAGAGTGCTTTTGAGAAATGAACACCACAGAGACATTGTTCAATGTCTTTGTGTCCCTGGTGGCTTCATATACTCCATACATTTAACCCTAAATCCTATTTCTCTCTTTTAAAGGGGTAGAGGGGTTCTGGGGCCTGTCGTTGGAGCCATGAGTCATATTAACTCAATAGAAGATAATGAATTCTTTGGAAAAATCCTAACATTATCGAACCTCGGGCGACACAATCCCGAGTGGGCTTGCTGGAACGCCTTAGTCGAGAGCGTTTATGAAAACCCTCGATGTCATTATAACAGGCGGGTTCTGGCCCCTCATATAGTCCCAAAAGCTTGACTTGTTTTCCTAGCACCACTTTGTTAGGATATATATAAACAATGACCAGTCAATCACATTAATTCTATAAAGGTCATTTTACATAAGCAGTTAATATGAAGTCCTTACAGATGCCCAGCATATTAAAGGTTATTTCTGTGATTACTTTTAGATGTTTTTTCGTTTTTTTTTAGAACATTATACAGCGGGTTCTTTTAATGATCTCACTAGAACCCTGTGCTAACGTGAACGATACCGTTTGGACTTTTTCCACAAGCCAATGGAAGCCTGCCAACCACCATGCAGATTGATTTTTTTATTACCGAGAATAAATGGATATTGAATCTGTGAGTAACGGAGCGGCCTGGCAATGAAGACACTAATGTTTCCAAGCCCGGTGTCATAAAGTGCAGTTTGACGGCCAAGCTGATTCTATTAGGTGTAGTGTTTTACATTCACTCAATGGATGTTGTCAAATACTGCTATCTCCGACGTTGAGAGAGTCATAGTTGGCAACGGACTGAATATATCAGAGCGTCTCTCATATTCCCTCATGCTATCCCTGTGTTTTGACCATGTGGCACTGTTACATATTGCATATACACATTTCCAAATAGAAATTGTATCCTGGGAATTTGAAGACCGCAGCGATACTGGGGATGGTTATTGTCCCTCACTGACACAAATCGACATGGCAGAATTGGTGTTTAAAAGGAGAAATGCTTGCATCTGACGCCCCCTTGTGGTCTCCACATGATATAGCAGCTGAGGCCTCTGATAATTGACTTGCATGTGACCTGTTTCCGAGTGCACTGTGTTAATGTAGACATGATCGCAGATTCAACTGAGATCACTTCAGATCATGACAGATCACTTCTGTCTGATGAACATGGACAGCTGGCCGGTACTATTCAGCAATTACAAATGTCATTAATTTTTTGGCAGGTTTTAACTGCTTCAGATTTGCTGGGCAGCTTTGCTCTATAAATCCCTAGATGTTCTATTATAGACTGTGTCTGTGGTCTAAGTGCTTTGTTTAATTTAGTTCCTTTATGGGGGAGTGGCAAATTCATAGTAGAGGATTCTTAGTGCGTGGTGAGGTAACACCGTTTCTCCACTAGATGGCGGTACTGCTTTGTGATTCACATACATTTTTATTGTCTGGAGTAGCACCAAACAGTTGTTTTAATAAACATTTGTTTGCCTATGGACATGACTGATTATACTTAATAACAGGGGTTAGATACATTGCTTTTTTATATTTTACTGTCTTTACAATGCAAATGGGCAGAAGAAACTGATGAAAGCTTCTGTGAAACAAAGAAAACGCTCACATGTTGAAAACATCCAAAGATTGGCGTTGTTCTTATTTCCTGTGGGACAGTGAGGTGCTGGGTCACGTCTAAGATTTGTCATGGCCCGTGAGTGGCTAGGCTGGGGTGGTCATACACAAGAAGAGCTCAAAGCCCCGGGAAGGAACAGCTACACTCAGCCACAAATAACTTCACCGAGGCGTTTATAAGAATTATTATTCAGACAGTTAATTCGACATGCCCGGTCGTGTCCTCATCTAGATTTACCTTGTTGTCACCGCGGCCAAAATACGGCGTGGGAGTGCGTGCGTGCGGGATAACACTTACGTGGCTCTGGTTTTCTTCTGCAGGGGGGCGGGTCTCGATCACGGCTCCTGGCAGTGCCCCCCCACCCCCACCCCTTCCGCTCACGCACGGACACAGAGGGGCTCATGAAGCATTATGGAGAGCCATAAACAGCGTGGTTCTTACCTGGCCCGGTCCGACGGGGCGGGGGGGGGGGGCTAGATGCCCCAGCGGACACCATCCGAAGCCTGGCAACCCACTGTCAACACAGGGCACGGTCCATTAGCACAGAACCCACACGTCCAGCTTTCAGTAGGAACGATGAGGGTCTGTGTTTCCATGTAAATGCGGGTAAAAAAGGAGCTGAGATGCTTTACAGGGTCCCCTGCTGTGAGTGAATATTGTGAGGTCGCGTCCTCTGCCTCCTGTGTCTTCTCATGAACCCAAGGGGAAACGTTATTGTGTTTATAATGCTGGCTTCATTGACTGGATTGTTATATTGAACTGCTGTCTTTTAAATGGCTGAACGTTTCCCGTGGTCGAGTCTATAAATCCATGTATATACACTGATGAGACAAAACATTATGGCCACGTGCCTAATATGCTGTTGGACCTCCGTGTGCCGTCGGAACGGTGCTGACCCGACCGCGGTGTGAGTCTGAGGTTGAGCCGCCGGGAATCGGACTTGTTGGTCCAGCACATCCCACAGATGCTCAATTGGATTGAGACCTGTGGAATTTGGAGACCAGGATAACAAATGGCCACAGTGGACCTTCTGCGTTGCCTTTAGCATAGCCAGTTTGAGTTTTGTCCTTTCTTGGGGCCACAGTCGTACTCACTACTGCTAACCTGAAGCAGCCCACAAGTCTTGTTGTTTAGAGATGCTCTGACTCAGGCTTCTGGCCTTAATAATGGGGCCCTTGGGTTAAAGCTGCACACGTCTTATGCCGCTTACAAATGAATCTACCCAGACGATGACACGTGTCCTTGTTAGTAGATGATCGACGGTATTTGCGTCACCCGTGAGTGGTCGTAATGTTTTGGCTCATCGGTGTGTGTACACATAATCTGTATTTAACTCAAGAACTCGGGTTCCTCCCGGGCACACGCTCAAACCCGGGTGAATTCGATTGTTTCAACTGCAATTGGAGATCACGTCTCCCTCTGCACAAAATAAACGCGCTAAGCTATGATGAAACATGTTGCTGTGATTTGACCCGTCCTGAGGGAAATGCTGCAATTACACGCGAAAAGCCTGACGTGCCCTCTGACCCCCGCATTGTGTGCCCGTGTGTGAGCACGGCCTCCCTGGAGAAAAACAAAGGCCTGCTCTTTTTCCTGGTCAACCCCCCTCCTTTTCTCCCTTTTCTATGGAGGTGAAGGCTTCCACTGTGTGCTCCTCCGTCATCAACAGAAGCTCCTCCACCCCCTGCATTGGGTTGTTCCATAGAGAACATAGACCACCTCTAACAGCGTGGGTGGGTGGTTAAAATCACTTAGTATATCGTTTCGTATATGTCTCTGGGATACACGAGGCAGACACAGACAGTCACACAGTGGCAGAATCAATTCCACCACACGTTTGGTCCGTCAAAAGTAACCAGAGGAACGTCCGTGCTGTAAAGTCTATATAGCATATTACATGTAACAAATCAGTTACAGACCTACAGTAGTATGGTCAAGACAAGAAAGGGTTTCACTTTCGGACTACAAAACAACAATGCATTTAGCACGGACACTAGTTACCAGAAGTTGACAAAGTGACTCCGTCACTCAGAGTTGAAGAGTACCTATGATAAAAATGACAGACTCCTATATGCTTTGTAAGTGGAAAAACCAAAAAAAAAAACGCCAGTGTATCAAATACTTATTCTCCCCAATGTATATGTGTTTCCCACTGTGTATGTGTTTCCCACTGTGTATGTGTTTCCCACTGTGTTTCCCACTGTGTTTCCCACTGTATATGTGTTCCCCACTGTATATGTGTTTGAGGCAGATTTCGTGAGCCAAGAGTCTGGGGACGAGACGCAGAAATACAAAGCATTTGAAATCACAGAAGTCAAAATGTTTCAGGGCATTAGAGTCAGACAGCCACTAACTGGAAACAGACCTTCACACACATTTACATTCACACACATTTACATTCACACACATTCACACACATTTACATTCACAGACATTTACATACACACACGTTTCCATTCACACACATTCACACACATTTCCATTCACACACATTCACACACATTTCCATTCACACAAATTTACATGCACACACATTCACACACATTTACATTCACATATATGCACTCCTTTCTCATCTGTAATATGACTAGTTGGAATTTCTCTTGTCAGGTTATGTGGATCAAAACCTAATTAAACGAACACAAACCTTGATTAATAACTCTGAATCACGTATTCATAGAGTCAGCGGTCAACTGCAAAGGACAAACTACTCTGTACTTTAAAACTGTGCACCATTAAAGCAGTGCTGAACTAAATATAATTAATATTTATTTATTTAAATAAAGATTTAAACTTTGCAATCACGCACATACAATATGTTAACCAGTGGACGTAAAATTACAAATAAAAATGATTTCATAATTTAATTAGTGTTCTTTGGTAATCAGTATTCTTCTTTAATCACCCCTCCGCTCATTGGTCCAGAACAAAACATTTAGTAACTTTACTGTTACTTATGAACATCATAGTAAATGCAATACATTTAAAGTGGAAAGCTTTTTTAAATCACTTATTTACATAAACTCTCGCCAGTCTAAAACACACTTGTGTCCATCCACAATGTTAAATAGTGTTGGGATTATTATATATTTTTTACCTATGTGATAATGGCACCTATGGTATGCTGGATTATGCTGTGGTATGCTGGATTATGCTGTGGTATTGTGGATAATTATATTTTATTTTACCTATGTGATAATGGTGTGTGGTATGCTGGATTATGCTGTGGCAATCTTCATTTATTTCCCTCACACTTTTTCCTTGTCCACACTGAAAACTGCTGAGTTTATGCTAATGATGCTACATTGTAGTTGTCATTTCAATGTGGTGAGGTGTAAACCGTTTAGAGAGCCAAATGTGACTTGTCACGTCACCTATGTTGTGATGTGATGCTATCCTAAAAGGCATATGTGTTTTTTTTTCTGTTTGTGTGTGTGTGTCAGCATTGGTGAAACACTATAACACTAAAGGGAACAGAGCTGTGTTAAGTGTTTGATTGGCCAACAGGGGGCGCTTGTACACTTGTCATGACTCCGGCCCTCCAGTGTCCTACATGGAGTAATGCATCTGTCCACAGCTCTCCCTCCCCTTTTTGTCTCCTGAACGCCTTTCTCTTTCTTCCACGCTCCGTCTTAGTCCGTGTCTCTCACGTCTTTCCTCTGCAGCTTATTCTCTCTTTTGTTGAATTTCTTGCATTTGCCTGGTTCTGTTCCTGTTTCAACGAGGTCACGAGAACAGTTGGTCCCGCTTCATTTCAGGACAACACGGCCATTTTGATTTCCCTCATACATGACAATTGAAGCCAGCATCTTGAAACATTACCATCTCCACCTTCTCCCGCCTTACTTTTCTCCGTCTCTGCATTCCTAATCACTCTTCCTTCATTTGCTCAGTCACTTGTCACTCTCCCCATCTCCCCATACACCCCCCCCCAACGAGCACACACACACACACACACACACACACACACACACACACACACACACACACACACACACACACACACACACACACACACACACACACACACACACACATTCATTCTGGAGGTGAAGAGCATACTCCTATAATTACCCAAGTGTCTGTGAAATGAATCATTGAGCGCCTGATTGAACTGCATGATGGGAAACATCCATCCTTAGTGGTGAGACTGAGCGACCGCCCCTCTGTTTCCCCCTCTTCATTCTGGTGATGCATGGCACACGTCTACACTGGTGAAGACGAGGTGTGTTCCACAGCATGCTCAATGGTGGAGTGGTAAAACGGGCACACTTGGGTTGTGTTCACTGCTACATGAGGGTGGGTGTGGTCACTGTTACATGAGCGTGGGTGTGGTCACTGTTACATGAGCGTGGGTGTGGTCACTGTTACATGAGCGTGGGTGTGGTCACTGTTACATGAGGGTGGGTGTGGTCACTGGTACATGAGGGTGGGTGTGGTCACTGTTACATGAGGGTGGGTGTGGTCACTGTTACATGAAGCGTGGGTGTGGTCACTGTAACATGAGCGTGGGTGTGGTCACTGCTACATGAAGGTGGGTGTGGTCACTGTTACATGAAGGTGGGTGTGGTCACTGGTACATGAGTGTGGTCACTGTTACATGATGGTGGGAGTGGTCACTGGTACATGAGTGTGGGTGTGGTCACTGTTACATGATGGTGGGTGTGGTTACTGCTACATGAGGGTGGGTGTGGTCACTGTTACATGATGGTGGGTGTGGTTACTGCTACATGAGGGTGGGTGTGGTCACTGTTACATGAGGGTGGGTATGGTCACTGTTACATGATGGTGGGTGTGGTTACTGGTACATGAGTGTGGGTGTGGTCACTGTTACATGATGGTGGGTGTGGTTACTGCTACATGAGGGTGGGTGTGGTCACTGTTACATGAGGGTGGGTATGGTCACTGGTACATTACGGTGGGTGTGGTCACTGGAACATTACGGTGGGTGTGGTCACTGGTACATGGGGGTGGGTGTGGTCACTGTTACATGAAGGTGGGTGTGGTGACAGCTTAGTAATATGAGTGAGAATTAAGGAGAAGATCACTAATTAATTACTGCATATTTATTAATACATTTGTATTTAGTTTGTCTTTAAGGGAAGACATTTCTTCGATCTTTCAATCACTTGTATCTCCTTGTCTAATCATGAGTGTCTGTTGTACCTTGCTCAAGGAGACAATCTGTCAAATGTGGCTGTTTTTTTCCACCGATACTCATTAGAATCAAACAGCTGTTCCATTTTGCCGCCTCTGAAACTTTATGAAGAGATTGATCGTCTTTCTTCTCCGAGGTACGATTCCAAACGGTGACATCCCGTCTTGCAGGTGCAATTCACAACAACAAGCAAACACGTTATGCTCAGTGTGAGACTGAACTCAATCTAAATGGCAAATTAACTCCACTCCCGTCTCTCCGTGTGTTCTGCTATCTGTCTGCCTTGATGTTGACTCCCTCCACCCAGCCGGGGAATGAAGAGAGGGAGAGATAGGAGGACAAACAGTGTGTGACAAAGACCCTTCTCCCAGTCTGGCATTAGACGAGGGGCTTTGTTGTGGAGGGAGGATGAGCACTGTGACAAAGTCAATAGGATGGGGGCGGGGCTCCACGAGCCTGCTTTACTATGATTGTTTAATTAGCCTTTCCTCTGTGCCACGTTGAGCCGAACCGAAAGACGGAGGGGGGTGGGGAGGACCGTGCCGCACATTTCTCGGGCCTGAGTTCGGTCCCACAGATTGTGACGGCTCATGAGACGCGGGCGAAGTCTTTAATAGCGTCATTATCTTTGTTGAGTTCCCCTCTTCCGTCGAGAGCCAAGGCGGCAAATGGTGAGCTGCGTTAACGTTTTTAGTTGTTTTGAGGCAGTGGACTGGCACTGGCGCATGGCACGCCGTCATTTAGCAGTGCGCCGTCCTGGCACCGTACCCAGTCGGATCTCCGCCGAGCCGTCTTGGAGCTTTGGCTGCTAACAGTGTTTGTTGGTGAAGGACGGTGGGCTAATCAGTCTCTGGTGGTGACCCCAGTCAAGTGCGTGCCTTTGCCTCAGGCGTGGACACAAGCCGAGCGGGAACGCCCCTTGTGTGTGTCGAGTTCCGGCTCTGTCACACCGGTTGCTGGTTGTGCAGGCGTCAGACAGAGACAGAGATGAAAGGCCCGGGTCTGGGTGACGGACAGCTGTGTGAGCCAAAGGGGAGGAGCCAAAGGAGCCTAGAGGAACGAGGCATGGACAGGAAGGCTGTAGATATCCAGAAACCCTTTCCCAGGAAGCGAGGAGCCGCGATTAGACGTGCGTTTCGGTGGGTGGTGAAATTGATGGATGGTATCAATTAAAACGTGTGAGGAGTGAAATCACTGTGGCCAAGCGTCTTTTAACGATACGATTTGTTCACCCCTCCAATGAGCCTGAAAATACAGAAAGCACAGGTTTTCTACACCCCCCGTAGGCTTGTCTCAATGTAATGCACCTCTCAACACCTGATTTACTACAGATTGGAGAGCAATTCCCACCTGTCTGGCGGCATTGACAGCGTGCGTGTATTGTGACATCTGTCTGTGGTGTGAGGGAATTCTGGGTAATCCAGTCCATTTATAGCAAACACTCTGACGGGTATGGTGGCTTCTCAGCAATGACAGAGGGATTAGAGTATTACTGTTGATATACTTGTTGTCAGGGCGGGCACCTCAATCACACGCACACACACACACACACACACACACACACACACACACACACACACACACACACACACACACACACACACACACACACACACACACACACACACACACCTTTCTAACTTCACCAAGCCCTCACCCAGGCATAGTAAAAAGTAATCAATTCATACAATATTAAGTAGTGAACATTTCACGTGGGAAGACTACGAGTGTGATATTCAGACCGACCTAACGGGTAGAGATTTATCAACAACTCAAAGAGAACGGCGAACAAACAGCAATCTTCCGGCCGCAACCACAAGAGGCTCAGGGTTACGGCGATGTTAGTTTGGCTAGGCTAGCGCGTTAAGTATATGTCACAATCCTGACAATAATCACAATCTAAATTCATTTAATATTAAAATATCCTAACCTAAATAAAGTCCATCCTAATGCCTAATAAGCACCTGATTTTCCCCTATACACAACTCTGAGGGGAACATTTTGAACAGTGCCCTGCCTAGCTATCAAACTACCAAACTCACTGACAAGCTGTTTTCACAGTTTCTTGACATGTTGCAAACAAGATCTGCACGATATCCCAGGTAGTTTGGAGACTTAAGCCAAGTGGAAAGTTTTGAGAAGAAATGGAGCTAGAAAATTGACTGGAGAAATTCGAGGTGGTGGGTGTTGAGGTGAGGTAAAGTGAGGTAAGGTGAGGTAAGGTGAGGTAAGGTGAGGTAAGGTGAGGTAAGGTGAGGTAAGGTGGCTCACTTGTCTTCATTGTATTTCACCTTGAAGTGGGACAATGAGCCCAAAAGATACTGCTAGCAGCAACCCTGTGTTTGTTTTCCCGGGCCAACACGTGGAATATTCTTGACTCGCCCAAGTCTGTTAATCTAACTTGATTTTAGCGTTGCCAGTTTAGACTGGAAACCTGAGTGGTCCGCAATTTATCAGCTAAAGACAGGAATCGCTCCTATTACAAATATCAGATTTAATAGTGACTCACCAGCCCTGCCACCACCTGTTTGTTTCTGTGTTTCCTTTTTATGGGGGGTGCTTTGGTCATTGCCTATGGGGATTGCTATTAGGGCTGTTGATATTGTTTTTAATATTATCATATATACAATCATGCGATTCCAGTCAGTTACCCCAGCGGAGCAGAACCTAACACCAAGACCTGTATACAATTATTGCATGTTTCTAATTCATGGTTAAACTAAAACATGCCGTTCTCTCCCTAAACTATATGTCATCGCAAATCCTAATAGTTTTCTTGGTTTCAAGCTGATTCACCGGAGCTATTGAACAACTAGAACATTTTCAGCTGTTGCCTAATTATGAAAATGATTGAAAGAGCTAGGCACACTGCGAGAGCTTCGGGAAAAAAGACACGATCACAGTGACCCCGTCGAAACATATTCAAAAAATATATGACATCTTTCAGAAATAACGGGGACCCAATCCGAAACCAAACCAAGATAGCGTTTCCCTCTCCATGTATTATTTATCCAAGTTTGAATGGTATTGTTTATGAGTCCAGATATGGCCCTGGCTGTGCGGAGTGTGAGACTAGAGATTGTAATATCAACGCCGCCGCCATTACCAGTCTGAAAGGGACACCAAATGCCTTCAGGGAAATCCAGCAATTTGAGGGAGAACGTGTTGTGGCCGGGATAGTTGGAGATTTATTGAATTGAGAGTGGCGAAGAACAACCCTGCTTCCCGAAAGCACCACAGGTCATCCTCCCACAGGCCAGGATTCATTATTAGGTGGCCTCTTGCGTGGAATGAAGGAGCTCGCAATATGCCGATTTTTATGTCCTTGGGCTGTAGACGCCTCTCCATGTTCTGTGGACTGAGAGGCACGGTCACACAACAGGTTCTTTTATCTTCCCGTCGCGCTGATACTGCGCTATTTGCGCTGCTTTATTACAATGGGATTTGCATGAGGTGTTCTTGGAAAACCGCTGAACCGCAAGGAACAGAAGTGGCGCCGCCGCGTGTGTTTATGAGAGTACTTTGGTGTTGGTCTGTATGCTTGCATACCTAAGGTGTGTGTGTGTGTGTGTAGTACATGTGCTGAATTACAGTTTCCGAGTGAGAATGATCTTGCGAACGCTTAAGTAAAATGGCCCATTAGAAAGACAGACCGCCAGGTCTTTTTCAGACTGTCCGTTTTGATGCGTGCTCAACATGGACTCCCTTATAATGATTCAGACATTTTTCAGGAAAGCGTTGAATTTTCACTCGGATTGCAGAGCCCCTCCCTCATCGGTGCCGTGTCTCTTTTTTCTACAATGACACATCTAATTGCCAGAAATTGATATTTTAAATGCCAAGTCCGTGGCTTCATTAAAGTGGTGTCAGAGGCAATAATAAATATTCTAAAGGGAGGGAAAGAATCTGTGTTAAATAATGACTTTAATCTAATTCCCATGCTCTCCTCTGGAAGCCATTACCTCGCTCTGATTGGCGTGTGCCTCTTCGTCTGGGATGGAGGGGGGATGGGGTGGCGATTTGAAATGAGAGCGGGCGCATATCTTTCTTAAGGCCGATATGGCGGCATAAATTTCCCGCAGCCGACCTGACAGAACAGGGCTCTGAGGGCCGAGTTAATACAAAATGATCACATTTTCACTCATAATCAATACGCCTCGTTGACAGTGTTCTTCTATTAGTCACGACAGTGGTGACGTGGAGAGAATGATATGTGGCTCTGTCCTGCGAAAGGGGAAGGGGGGGCGGGGTGTTTGGGCACTCGGCAGCTTACACATGGAAATAGCATTTTTAGTGGCCGGGGCCAGGAAGGTATTGATTACGGGGCCATTTGTACGAGCTGCAATTCGTTAGCCCCGGGAGCCTTCCCTGCATGTCGGTCAGTGGATCTGGGCGGCGCGGGGAGCGTTCGGCGAAGAAGACTGTGTTGTGTGGTTATGCTTTGATTCGATTCCAATCACAGCCTGTTCCCTGATGGAAGCCAGTTGCCTGTCTCACAAATCTCCGGCTTTGTGTTTGTCTTTTTCATGGAGCCGGAGACTTAACAGACTCGGAGCGAGATTTTTTTCCACACGTTCACTGATCCGTTTACTCGATTAGCATTGTTCAGGCAGAGGGTCTCTCAAGTCCGATAATGCCGTTTTATAATGAGTGGTCAAACTTTGGCAGTCAGTCATCAACAAAGTCACCCCAGCGATAACAACATTTCAGGGTCTTTATCACAACCGCCTGAAGTGTTTTTCAACCTGTCTCTAAAAGTTAGTAAATACTTGATGTTTTACTGAAGGCTAGTCGTTACCTGTGTCGGTCGTTCATTATTTCTGCGGTTAAGAAATGCGAGATCGTAGACAGCTTCGTGTAAATCAAACCACATAACGGGATTCCAGAACGTATTTATAACATATATGATGGTCTCCTGAGGTAAGATAAACCGTAAGCAAACTTTCGCAGAAGTTAAAGCTGTTGCTACCGGAAAAGACCTTGGTGGATTTAACTCTGAGCTCAGTTTTTCAAAATAGGTTTTGAGTGCCTTTATGACATTGTGGGACAAAGAACCTTATGACATTGAGGTTTTAAAACTGTCTGATTTCTAAAACGTAGAGCCTTAAAAATCCTTCAAATGTGCAGTTGCTGAAAACAGCTTTAATATTGAGCCTACAAATCCCATAAAGCCAAGCAGGTTTGTGTTGTCCGGGAGCCGGGGGGGTCAATATCTTGACATCCCTCCACTGGATGCGATACAGAAATCCAACATGTGTGACTGTCCTAGGGGCAGGTAGATCAACATGCAGTAACACACGCAGTAACACACGCAGTAACAGTAACACACACAGTAACAGTAACACACACAGTAACAGTAACACACGCAGTAGCACACGCAGTAACACACGCAGTAACACACGCAGGAACACATGCAGGAACACACAGCAATATGGGATGCTGTACATTTTGAGAGACCAGGTCACAATTAAATTGGGATGATCTAGTAAAAATAAAATGGTGATTAAAAGAGATTTTATCTTATTTTTATCACTGATGATGTCAGGGAGAATTAATTTCATTGGGGAGTGAAAAAGAGTTACATCCCTTAAGAGATTTAAAAGTTTTCCAATACTTTGCCGGGTTTCCTGAACAATTGGAAAAGGTGTTGACAAAATAATCAGATTAAATTTTTCTAACAAATTTAACACAACGATTTCTTTGCGTCTGGATTGATTGCAAATCAGGTTTATAATCTGTAAATCGCGCACTAGCCCAGACAACATCCCTAATATGTAAAGCTTGGAAATGACAAAGTGTCTTTATGACTTCTTATACAAACTCTCCAAGTACAGTTTACAAGCTATTAAAATAGGTGGCCGCATTTACCGCACTGGCTGCAGCCTCGTCTTCACTTGGGTGAACAAAGTGCTACAACATTTTCCCCTCAGATGGGTTCAGGTTCAAGTCATTCGTCTCATGATGTTCTTGCTCCTTGAATTTTAAGTTTTTCCTGGAAAATATGTATGCAGGAGTAAAGACATTTGGAGCAACGAAAAGTAGCAGTTTGCATTTGATCTTGACCAGGATATATGCTAGCATCAAGTAAACACTCTGAAGGAAGGCCTCATCGCATCTTGAGTTTGGATATCAGGCAAGACTCTATTCTTTTGTAGTGGAAACTATGATTGTAGTTAGTTAACAACAGTAATCTCTTCCCGAGAATAAACATCTTGTGTGGCCCACCAAAAGAATATTAACAAACTCTAAATACGCTATTCAGTCAGCTATTCATTGAGCGTACAGGCTGTTTTCAAACAATAACGATTTCTAACGAATCATGTTCAAAGGAGATTAACAACAGGGTGTCTGTGGTTTCAAATACAAGTCTTCGCCCCCTGTGTACTTGTTGACTATGGATTTACCCTAAAACCCACCCGCACACTTTAAGTACTTGCTTTACATCCACAACTGAGCAGTGTTGTCAATAAGGACACACCTTTCAAAGGGACTTTTTTCTTTGAACCTATCCCCTAAGCTGGAAGTTCTAACAGATTTCACATATTTTAGTGTATTTGTTGACTCATTCCTAATGTCAGGAAAGATCACCGAACTAAAATAAAAATGTATAAAAAAGTTTGCACAAATCAACAGCATAGTACAGAACAGAACATTATTGTGGAAGGTCTGAATGATGTGAACGCAAAGAGAAGACATTCACCAAGTCTGCTAGATCGGTAAACAAACATATTGCTTGTTTTATTATTGATTTATTTTCTAATTACATACAGCTGCCTTGACTGCATCAAACAGGGAGACGATTAGGAAACTGATGGCTTATGCTATGCTAATTGAGAATGCAAAACCTTTATCGGTGCATTTACCACCCACCAACTCCATTCAGGTTATGAGTAATTAAAAACATTTTGGTGCTGTAGTACGTAGTTTTCTTTTTAATCATTATTTTTGGATAAAATATTAAAATATACATAAATAATCATTATCTAATTAAAAAGGGGAAAAAAGGAAAGAGGCAAAAACATAATATATACAGACACATCTAAAAAACAAATATTGATGACTCAAACAGTCTTGTTTAGTAACATGACCACTAACATGAGGAAGACCGTTGACTTCGTTTCTCAGTCAGGTTCAATACCCTCTTCAGATCACCCCACAGCTGTTTGATTGGATTCAGGTCGGGTATCTGGCTGGACCTTTCCAAAACTTTCATCTTCTTCTGGTGAAGCAATGCTTTTGTGCGTGCGTGCTTTGGGGCGTTGTCATTGTTATACATGCATACGATTTTAATTCTGGTGCTTTATATAAAAAGTAGAGTACAGAACTGGAGCTTCCAAATGTCACGCGCAGGCACGCACGCACTACTGGCTACACTACTGGCAAGTAATTCCACACTAGTAGGTGTTAAAACACAGCTAAGTGAGAAATCTCTGTACACCTGTCACACCCAATGTCAACCGAAACATGTGTACCTTGAGAATGGACAGCGTGTACATTAGCTGATCCATAACCACTGATCTCTGGTCATCTTTGCTGATCTCAAGTATGCTTTGTGCTATGAGTGGATTGTGAGATGTACTTTGATCTTGGATATGTGGTTGGAATTCTTCTACCAAAAGCAGCATATAACCTGACCCACATAGATTAACCCATTCTTTAAAGGTGCTCTTGGACTACTCCCTGTTTGTTCCCCCCAAGACAGTAAGCATCAAACCCTACCCTTTTTTCTTACATAGTCACCTCTACTAGGCAACAGCATATATATAGTCTTGTCTGTCAGGTGTGGCATCAAGCTCTGGGAGAAAAACTTTTGGCATAACCTGAACAGTTACTTTGGGTTAAGGATTCCTATCCATTTAAAGTATTCCTCACTTGCCGAAGAGAGATGGACCGCAGACCAACTCTTCCCCTGGTTCTGCTGCTTATAGGCCTATCACTGGCCAGTGAAAATTATTCAAAAACCAATGAGACAGACGACCCGTCCATCACGTCAATGATCCTGAATGCAAACAAATTAACCAACGAGATGCTGCACCAAGGAGACATTCTGGTGCATAAAAGCAGGAACGCCATGAAATGCCCCGAAAAGAACAACCGCTGTCTATGGAAGAAGTCAGCGAACGGTTTGGTGAACGTGCCGTACGTGATCAGCAGCGAATATTCCAGTGATCAGGTGAAGACGATTACTGCGGCCATGCAGTCGTTCGCCGACAAGACCTGCATTCGCTTCGTCCCGCGTAATCAACAGACCGCTTACATACAAATCGAGAACAGGGGTGGATGTTTCTCCATCGTGGGGTCCGTCGGAGACAAGCAGACGGTGTCACTCGCGGATTTTGCCTGCCTTCGTCACGGTATCATCCAGCATGAGCTTCTTCACGCCCTGGGTTTCTATCACGAGCACACTAGGAGCGACCGCGACAAGTACGTCAGGATCAACTGGAGTTACATAGCTAAATCCGACATGGACAATTTCAGGATGGAAGATACCAACAACCTGGGTACTCCTTACGACTATGGCTCTGTTATGCACTACGATAAATACGCTTTCACCACGGACATGGCAAAGGAAACCATCACTCCCATCCCCGACGAGTCTGTGAAAATCGGACAACGGAAGGAAATGTCCGACATTGATGTCGCGAGAGTCAACAAGCTCTACCAATGCAAGAACGCGAATAACGTCCGCACGGAAGGGGAGCGTTGGGCGATGCACGAGGGAAGAAGAGACATTCCCTAATTTCGCTAGATGTACATATGACGTACATACTGCTTGCAATTTATTGTCACCAAATGTTATTGTTTGAAGTGGGTGTGTATTCTAATGTGGCTTGGTTAAATAATCATAGTAAAAAATCATAGTAAAAAAGTGCATTGATATGCTAAATAAAGTATTCAGCTGACATTCAGTTTACTGAAACTTCCTTTTGTTCATTTGATTAAAAATAGCCTGTAAAATATTACAAATAGGAGTGTTAACATTGAACAGTTTTGACGCTTAAATGAAAGAGAGATTCCTGACCTTATAAAATCACCAACAAAAAATAATATCTGAAAAAAATAACTTAACGTTATTGTGGGAAATCTGAGTGAAGGAAAAAATAGACATTCACCCAGTTTGCTTGATCGGTCCTCTAGTCCGCTAGATTGGTCCAGTAGTCTGCTAGATTGGTCCAGTAGTCTGCTAGATTGGTTCAGTAGTCCGCTAGATTGAACCTGTTCATAGATTGCTTGTTATTTATTGCATTTTTTCTAATTACTGGGAGAAGATTATGAAACTGCTATCTTATGCTATGCTAATTGAGAATACAAAACCTTTATCGGTGCATTTCCCACCCACCAACTCCATTCAGAGTATTCATTATTGAAGTACTATTGCATGTCCTTTTATTCACATTTGATGTCATGTGCACAAATCTTATCTTAACCATCAGTACCTTTTTTACTCAGTTCAATAGCCATTGTTTCCCGCTGCACAAATGCAAAATAGTAACTTCCTTAAATCTGTAGCAGAGACCTTAAATAGTATATTTCTTTGACTGTGGGGAAGCCAAAAATCTTGAATTGTCTCTTGAAAACACATAATGGCATTAATGAAATATAATATAGTAAAAAACATGCATACCAGCAGTTGGATATTTATTTTCAAAAACTGCTAACTAAAATGTAGTTATTCCAGTGTGTTGAAAGGACTATTGCAGTTATCCAGTGATTGTTTATCTGTTTTGCAGAGTTTCTAGTATTGCACTATTGTCAGACGTGCTCAGACCATGTCTATGTTCAATAACAGTGATCAATCAGATGATGGAGAATTGATTAGCCAGTGTTTACTGCAACCACAAGCAAGCAAGGACACAGACAGTCACTAACCTGTCATCACAGATTCATTTCTGGAGAAGAATCATTTTTCACCTTTGAAAATGAAGAATGCTTATCAAAACCAATAGAATTTGAGAATCTGGGTGTCTTTTTCA
The DNA here is from genome assembly GCA_029465975.1 of Dallia pectoralis. Classification (NCBI taxonomy): domain Eukaryota; kingdom Metazoa; phylum Chordata; class Actinopteri; order Esociformes; family Umbridae; genus Dallia; species Dallia pectoralis. Next base: position 3,368,175 of record CM055748.1, on the reverse strand, counting down.
ACACAAAACATTGGAAAGTTGAAGCAATATCTCTCCTTTTTGCGCGTACACACACACAAACTACACAAACAACCTCTTACATTCACTAACTATACACAACACGTTTATATTATCTTGTCATGCACATATAGTAAAAAAATATATTGATGAATAGCATTAAAAAGCGTTCTCAAGAAAGAACGTTGGAATTGGAGGTTATAGACGAAACAAACGCCTTTTTGTTAACAACAAATAAATGTGGAGCAACACAATTCATTACAACAACCACAGATACGACCAAGCGTTCCCAGCGTGTAATTATGTCCACTTTAATGTGATGAAACATATTTTCAGAGGCACACCTGTTTGTGACCTTTTTTTCGTCACAAGCCTGGAAGTATAACGACATACAAATACAACCAATTTCACTTAGTTTATTTAACATTACCTTGACTATAAGACCATTTTTAAAGCGAAGACTACAAATCTCTGCCTCTTGCCCAAACGGTAAACTAAACGTGAAGGTGGTGTTTTACCTTTTTTCACCAACATGTTCCCCCTGGCCACTGACACTATCTCTTCAACATTCGGTGAAATTGGAATAATAATGTTTTTACCATCCCTCAACATCGCCTGCTGTACCGTTCACCTGTGCTAATTTGTTCTGGTCCGAGCACAATGGAGCACGTCGCCATGCGCAGGTGACGTTGGAGGAGAAACGGCTATGAGTGATTTGAATCGAAGCAGTCCTGAGGGGAGTGAAGGGAACCAGACAAGAGACAAAGGGAGGGAAACAGGTGTTGTCATGACGTTGTGGAGACATTAGCGGGATGTTTCCCTGTTGTCGTAGCGATCAGAATCAGAATGATGTTTGCGATGTCGCACTCCGCCCACCGGGCTCAGAGACCGGCTCTATCTGAGGAGCTGAGAGGAGGAGAGAAGGGGCGAAGGAGGAGGTGAGGCTGCTGTATAAAGCTGTTCTGTTATCCACCATGTCTGGACCCAAGATGGGCCCCGTAGGTCATAAGCACTGGAGCTGGCGTCAAGACATGAGGCGCTCCAGCGGCGCCCCCGCGATCTTCCCCGTCGGCTCCGGATAATGAACGTCAGACTGGGGCCAGAGCGGGACTTTAATTATAGGTTTTCCGAGGAGTCCATTTGGCACCGACTGTAGACGAAGATCGCAGGAAAACGCAGCCGTGGTTTGCTTATTCATACAAATTGTCTGTCATTTACGTGGACGTGAATAGACAAATTAGCCTATTAGGCGTCGTAGCGTTCCATGTCGATGATAGTGAAACATGATGGCATCCGCTCGTCGCCATTTCGTTCCGTCGCCTGCGGATCTGATTTGTGTAGTAACCTGAGTTCCTTTTTTCACAACGTGTTCACTAAGACAAGGCCATGGAACTAGCTCTTTACCTCTTTACTTCCCTGACACACGTACTCCTCCACAGTTTTTCAATCGGTTCTTGGTTACGAGTGGACGAGTGTGACTTGATATGCAGACTTGACACGGAAGACAACCTTGACACCCCCCACCGCAAAATGCAGTGCGTGTTTAAGTGAGGGGCAGAAGTCAGTAAGTTAGCATGGACTACCTGCTGGCACACTCGGCTCTGCCAGATGGGTAAGCAGATCTGCCGAGTGTTATTGCGTTAGCTCAGGGTGAGGCCCTTTTGAGACACAGCTGGCAGGAAGCAGAAATGGTGTGTTTAATGGAGAGGGAGTGGGCTCGATTTGCCATATTCTGCACACACAACTGTTGTTTCGATTCTGTCAACATTTGGATCGTCGGTGACAGAGTCCAAAATGTGTCTCAATATTCAAGGTATGTTCGGTTGATGTGAGCAGATGTAAGCAGATGATCCAAGAAGGGTTCAGACGGACAGACAACTGGCTTAACATGGGGAGTTTTTTATCATGGGCAAAGTGTGTGTCAGGTCATGAGTGTGTGTGTGTGTCAGGTGATAGCGGTGTGAAAACGTCCGCCTGGTTCTCGGCGGAACAGTCAGTTTTCCGGTATTCACGGGAGTGAGGAGGTAATGCGTTTGTCGTTTATGTACTGGGGTGTTTTCAATTTGTCTGGGTGATGCTTCACTGGCCGCGGTCCTGTGTGTGTGTGTGTGTGTGTGTGTATGGATGTGTGGCAGGGTCTCTGAGTAGTCCGGTGTCACACGGCGAGGGTGAACACAGGAGATGACATGTTGCTAAATCTGCCAAGTACAGTCCGTGTTGTAGTCCAGAAGGTTTATTGTTGAGGCCGTTGGCTGAACATGCCGGTGTCTTCTGTCACTCTGTGATACCGCACGCCCGGGAAAGTATCGGAAGTGGATCCCAAAAATAGAAGAGGATGTTCCTGAATAAACTACGTCCCAGATGCACACACACACACAAGTGACACAACAACTTTGCTTCGTGCCACCACACTAACGGTAGCCTAACTTCGTTAAAACACACCAGAGAGGGGCTAAGATGTCGCGGAACATGACGAAGACATCCACGCCGTATTTGTGAACAGTTGCCCTGGAGGTTCCCTGACATATGTGTGGCCTGATGTGGCTCAGGGAGTTCAGAGCTGCTCAGAAAATCATCAGTTTGCATTGCTCATTAATGAGCTCATTACTTGTCCAACTGTCTTCCCTTCAGGGGATGTGTTGCTGACCAGCAGTTCAAACTACCCAGCTGGTGTTTCAGAAAAAACGATCAATCCTCTGTCCCGAACATTCTGATAGACATGACAAAATCTCAACTGGACACCCTTTTTATGCAATATCATGAACATTTGGTTGCCTTTTAGCCTTTAGATCCTCTGCGAAACTCATGTAGGCGTTTAATAATATAACTTTAATGAGCCAGCGTAGAGCTGATCTGTTCTTTACGAAGAGAGCCTAAGAGGAGAGTAGATACTGATATCTTGGGATGAATGAAATGCTTAATGGTGGTTTAAGAAAGGCATCAAGAGACCCCATCAACTCGGACCGAGTCGGTCATACTAAGCATCGCCACGAGGGAACAGCAAGGTTACACGTTTTCAAACGATATGGACTTCTGCTGCGACTGAGGTTTTCACTGGAAAACACTGGAACTTCCTCCCACACGGCACCCACTGCGTATCTCCGAGGGGAACTGTGCTGCGCGCACCCTGGTTGGGTCGTTCAGTGTAGGAGAGCCCAGATCTGTGGACTGTGTCACAGCACATTAGCTGATGGAATTAGCAGGCGTTCATTAGCACTTGAATGAATGTGAGATGCAGAGGAGAGGGTCCTTCCCTCCGGAAACAAAACCGAGCAGCGATGGCATCTCACCATCCGACGACTTACAGAGGCACGTTTCGCCAGCTGTTACAACCACTAGGGGGCGAAAGAAGGACATTGAAACTGTGGCAATTGGAGGGAAATGGACTTATCCTGCCAATTCAGACCAGAGTCCAGGAACCAACGTTTTGGCCTGGAGGAAACGGCAATCAAAGTTCTCACAGAAAAATCAAGTACTTCAGTGTACTATTTTCACGTTTTTACTGTTTTTAAATTAAGATCTTTATTTTCTATATTTCTGTCTATTTTCTTCATTAGGAAAATGCTAAACCGTAGAGTGTTTTTGCTGAAAGGGCAGTGGAACAGATTAAAACCCAAAACCCCATGCTATAGCATTACATGTTGTCAATCGTTGGTGAAGTTGAGTAGATATAACTGGAGCATCAGTGTGCAGTCACTTTCCATGCCGTCCAATGCACATTAGTTTATTTATATGTCACCATCCTATATCTCTACTACAATAATATTTAGAACATATTCTATTCACATTATTCATGTTCAGAAAAACGCTATTTTATTCAGTGCATTAGACAATAAGACTGACTTTGTTCACAGGAACGGCAAGATATATCAGGGGGAAACATTCTGGAAAATAAGACTTAATTCTTGTCTTCGACACATACCATGGGTCGAAGAAAAATACATAAACTTTTTTTGCGTTACGTTTTATAAAAATATAAACATGGACATTTTCAAAGGCACAACTGTCTCATTGTGGATATTGCAGCACACAGGCGCGGATATTACTTTAAAGAAAGGGTCTTTGAATCCACAGAGTTCACTTCGAAGACTGCAAAAACGGATGTTACAAAACCAACTAACAGCAAACAATGACTGACAAGAAACACGAAGACAGGAGGAACTCAAACTGGGACACAACGAGTGGCAAACGAGGCACAGGGGACAAGACTAAACTAAAAAACAGGTGAGCCAAACAGATAAAGAAACAGAAAGAAATAGAATTGAAATACATACAAGTCGTGACCGATAGTTACAATAACAGTTGGATTCCTCGTTTCTCATGTTCTGTTGATACTCTTTCTGCAGCTCTAGTTTACCACAAATCATTTGGGCACCTAACAAATTAGCAGTGATACAGCAAACGAATGGTGATACAGCCCCTTTGAACGTTATGGAATTCCCTGTAATTGCAGGAACTATCTGCTTACCCACTGACAGAGGCTGTAATATCAGTTCATTCCAGTCGACTTTCCTGGAGGTTCTTGTGTTCATGGTTTTCTAAAATCTGCCTCCCCCTTTGGTTTTCGAACCAACACGTCCCCCCATTATCAGCTGTTTGCTTTTCAGAACAAGATAGTTGTGCCCACGCTCCAGAGATCCATCTTAAACAAACTTACATGGCTTAGCAACAAATCAATAAACACCTGGATCAATACACAGACAGGCATTCTGCTTTTTGCCTTTTCTGTGTGCGCTTGTGAACTTGTTCTAGGGGGACAAAAAAATCCATTCTTTTCTGTTTTATAACCGCTTAATTATATTTCTTGAAACGCCACTGACCCATTTTCCCCCTTGGATTTTGTCCATGGTGGCTGTCTAGCTGCGGTGCTACTGGATGTTTTTTGTTCTGAAGGTGAAATTGGTCTGTTAAGAATACATTCCCACCGCCGGTCTTATCTGCAATATGGAGGGGACCACTAGAGGGCAGTAATCCAACTGGTGTATCTTAGAGTCACAGTAAAACATTTTACGGTAGGATGCCGTAATGGGGCACATGCGCCTTTCTTCTTCTTTGTTACCTGTCTCTATAACAACAGCGTTGGCGCAACATGATCGAAGACTCAGAATCGTCCTTTGTCATACATTCCATCTACACTCTTACCTGGCACGAATCCTAGCAGGCAACAGTCATGCCTTGGTAGGCAATAATGATGGAATCGTCCTTAATCAACAAAACCACCCAGTGTGGTTGGGGCACAGCTGTACCATCGCTGCCACTATGGGGGATCCTCCTGTCTTGCCGTACCCCCGGTCGCTTGATGTATGTGAGCACGTGTGGTTTGGTCGTCAGTGGGCCCCTGCGTTGTCGGATGAGCTCTCCCTGACAGTTGGACACAGGCCAGTCAATTCTCCAGAGTTTACCTGTCAGCCTGCGTTTGGCTCCATCGTCTAAAGCTCCGTTGGCAGCTCTTCTCTCCCTCGCCACTACCCCGCTGCTGTCACTCTCTCCCACCTCTCTCACGCTCCCCTCTCTCTCTCTTTCTCACTTTTCGTGCGATCCTCTCACTCCACTCTAGCGAAGGGTTAATGCCGCTAGCAGTGAGATCCAAAGCCCTCCATATCCCCCGTGTCTTTTCTTGTCCTTTGTTTCTTCTTTCACCCTCCGCTCTTCTCTTTCCTCTCTTCTCGTCTCTTAACTCTCTCACTGAGAATGCTCTACAAGGATTGCTTGAATGCTCTACAAGGTTAACCACAGGCAGATAATTTGTTTGGACCCCCCATAGTTGTAGATAAAACAATTTCGCTGAAATATTCTTTGGAAAATTGTTTAATTTCGAAAATCGGTTCCCAAGTGTTCCCAATTAATACAGAAAGACATTCTGCGGTTGTCACTTAATTTAGCCAGTTTACAAAATGATAGTTATTTCCACATGCAAACGTTTTTTGCATGTTGTTGTAGGGATTTGGCATTGTGCGATTATTTTTATTTGCTTGATTATGGCCACTTGACCTTTTTGAATTTTGTGGCCTACCCCGCACTGCTTCTGAGGGCTGCCCGTGCCACTGCCTCGAGGGTTCTCAAATCCCCGTAGGTCTACCGGGGTCTCTGGATCTACCCAATTCCCTGTCTACATCCACGCCCCCTCCACAACCCCCGAGCTGTGCCCTGGTTCATGATTCATGAATAATAAACACATTGGCTGTTTTACTTATAAATACAGAGGGCGATGCTCGGACCAAAAGTATGTTTTATGGATCTCCGTCTGAACACATAGAAACTCAAACTGTTTCCCTGATTCATAAGGTGTTTCAATACATCTTGGAGATTATTAAGGGAGGTGCGAACGTTCTGATAGCAGATTTACTTGCACTTCCTTTACTTGTGTGAAGATTTAAGGGATTTCCAGAGCTAGTTCCTGAGACAGTATCTGATAGCTTGTAGCTTGTTGCAGATGGTCTAGTGCAGACCACATCTTCGTGGCAATGGTATTCCCTGATGTCCGTGGCCTCTTTTAGATGGATAATGAACCCTGCCACAATGCAAGTATTGTTTGGGAATGGTTCAGTCAGCACAGTCAAAACCAGCAACACCTTAGAGCCGGGTCAGCCGGTTGATGCATGCTGGGCGATTTGATGGCCATGATTATGATATCAAAGTGTTGGACCGCCCTCTGAATTCCCCAAATCTCAATCCAATTGTGTAAGAAATCAGCCATGTTCTGTTCATTTGTGTTTTGCCGCCCTCTGCTGGTCTTTGTGTTTCTGCTGGTCTGTCGTAAGTGTACTCTTGTCATTAATTCCAATTTGTTTCACCTGTGTCTAGTTAGTTCTCCATGTGTGTCAGTGGTTTGAGTCCTGTTTTGTTTTATCGTTGTGCGGTGTTCTGTATTGTGTTCGTCCATTCCATGTTTTATTCTCGACCAACCGTGTTCCTGTGTATAACAGTGTTCTTGAGTATAACCGCGTTTCGTTGTAAGTTTTGTCTTTGTTTTTCATAGTTGGTTTTCCTGTTTCCCTGCTTCTCGTCCGGCCTGCCTGCTCGTTCTCTTTTGTCCTGCCTGCCTTTGTGTTTTTGCCTTTATTGTTTTCCCCGTCTGTCTGGTATCCAACAGAATGAATAAAACAACTACGACTGGTACTCTGCACCTGGGTTATGTTTCTGGCTCACCGGCTAATCGTGACTGATTGAGCATTTGTGGGGTGTGCTGGACCAACAAGTATGATTCCCCACGGCTTTACCTCACAACTTTCGGGACTTATTTATTTTTTATTTAACCTTTCTTTTCGCATCAACACAAGATTTATAAAATACACTATTTTTGGAAATATTCCTCTAACATCCTGATGAGTTGCCCTGGAGGCACCAATTCAATTAATTAAAATAAATTTGGATTTTTTTCTCCAAATGCAAGGTGCAGCAAAACTAAAAGCTGGTCTACCTAACTCAGTGGAGATTGCACATTTCTAACAAATTCACTTACATTTTTATTATTGGAAACGTTTTCATCTATTCATATGTTCAAGTATGTGTATGCAGGGACACATTCAATATTAGCACAAATAGTTTACATTGACAGGCACCTGTAATGTACAGTATCTCACAAATTGAGTACGCCCCTCACATCTTTGTAAAAATTTGATTATATCTTTTCATGTGACAACACTGAAGAAACAACACTTTGCTACAATGCAAAGAAGTGAGTGTACAGCTTGTGTAACAGTGTACATTTGCTGTCCCCTCTAAATAACTCAACACACAGCCATTAATGTCTAAACCGCTGGCTACAAAAGTGAGTACAAAAATGCCAAAATTGGGACCAAAGTGTCAATATTTTCTGTGGCCACCATTATTCTCCAGCACTGCCTTAACCCTCTTGGGCATGGAGTTCACCAGAGCTTCACAGGTTGCCACTGGAGTCCTCTTTCACTCCTCCATGACGACATCCCAGAGACCATGGCTCCCCCACCACGCGTTTGAGGATTGTCTCCTGTTATCTATACTATTTATCACGTCGTTAAATACCAAGGAAGCAGCAAATCCAGAATGAGAGATATTTAAAATACTTATCTTTGTTTAAACTGCTTATATACCAGGGGCTCCAACATATTAGCTAGACAAGGGAGTTTTGAGTACACGGGGTAATGAGTACACAGGCCATCTTACAAAGTCTAGGCATTACACCTGAGATTCTTGTCAAGAAAAAAGCATGCGTTACCTAAAGAATCTGCTGCTAATGTTCTGCTGTCAGATACGACAGGACACCTTCCTTCCCGGTCCTGTGGAGTCCATGCCTCGAGGTGCTGTTTTGGTGACACGCGTTTAGACTCACAGGTCATAATGTTTTGGCACATCAGTGTATATGTTCTAATTTGTTTTCATTTCATTTTCTTACCTGACCTCATGTCACGATAATTTGTCAGCCTCGGCTTTTCAAAGCCACTCTGATGAATTACCGTTGTTCAGAGACGGCGAGTGAACAAACAACATACAGTTCTGTCATTCATCACCAAAATCCACTGTGGGCCCCAGAGTTCAAATAACAGCATGGGAATTATAAATGACGCCGACGTAACGTAATTAATCAGTCACAAAGTTTCAGCATGTAACCAGGTTTCACTAATCATTTACAACAGGCAAGAATGCAGTTCAGACCAAATGTCTCTTTTTGGATATTGTTTTTGCGCAGTTTGGACAGGCCATGATTTCACATGCCATCAAATATGCAGAGTCAATTTCTGAGAAACCACTACTGTTTCTGTCTAACATTCAGAGTTTCAAAGAAAAAACAGTGTTTGTACAATGACACATTCTCTTGGCTTTGTATTCCAGCACTGTCGATTTGAGTTTATAACATGAGTACGGGTTTAAAATGAAGACAGTCAGGAATATCATGACTATATTAAACATACCATGTATGAATAAAAGTGATTTTCTCCTCATTTTTGGGGACTGTGAGCTTTTGGGAAGCCAATCTTAGCCTGACTGAGGACTACGGGCAGAGAACAGTTGTTGTTAATTGCTTTTGTGTCTCTGCCTATAAAACCATAACATGCTGTGCATTTGCGCAGGAAATCCCTGTGGAATCGATAGACCTCTAATTTATAAAAGTGCTGCATGCTCACAAAACGAAATCGGTCGTCTCACGCTATCAGTTAATAGCCGTCGTTACAAGAATCTGTTTGCCCTGTTTTGATTGACTTAGCCTTTCTATGTTCTCCAATGACTTTGTTTATTAGAGTCATCGTTTTTCAACCTTTTAAGCATTGATTTCCTGAAGCATTGATATTTTTTTTTCAACTCGTGTGCTTTTTATAATAACCAGATTGGAAGAGACTGTTTGCATTGATGGATTTGGCCAGTCATGAAAAGACCACTTTTTGGCTCTGATAAACTCCTTGGGGGGCTACAGCAATGTGTTTGGTGTCTTTGTCTTGCTGCATGGTGAAGTGCCAACTCAATGAGTTTGAGGCATTTGGTTGTATATGAGCAAACACAATGTTTCTGGAGACTTCAGAATTCAACCCGCTGCTTCTGTTAGCAGTCAAATCATCAGTAGCGACATGTGAGACATTTCAAACTCTTATTCTGTATAATGTCTACTGTCATCAATCTTTTTACTGTCTCATAAATGGAAACTAATAAGAAAACATTTGATGCAGATACATTAAATTCGATTGTGGTTTGACACCAGTTGGTTTGGAGTGTTATGGAGGATTTATCAGCATGCGTTGACACATTTGCCTAATTATTTTTTTGCAGACGCCTTGCTAAAGAAACAATAAAAACATTGTCACAAAATGAATAAACCCTTTGGGCAATCGCCTACCAGCAGACAAAGACAAAATAAAGACAATTCATTTCATGAAAAGTTACAGTAGTACTGACAATGAACAAAAACAAGGCTTTACTTGTGAACATATTATATATGCTTGTTTAATAAAAAACATACTGGTTTTGAAAACAGTATCAATTATGAATTGGTCTAAAGGTAAATAGGCAAGGAAATACAGGTGTTACAATTCCTTATCCACCCATACTTTCACCCATACTTTACCAAGATCCTTCTGTACACAGTACTGACCAACTACAGTTAGCTCTTTCAGTATATTGTACCTCAAATAATGTGCAGGTAGGTAGGTATTCAAACCGTTTCATTAGCACAGTTTATATGGTACTCCCTAGAGGGTATTTATTTGTTCGCCACACACTATGTCCAAACATGTTTTACTTTTTATCCCCTCTACATGGAAGCAAAAATTGCTTAAATCTTTATTTTAGCAGTATATATCAGTAAAAAAAAATGTGTATGTTACTTATGCACTCAATACTTGGTCAGGAGTCTTTTTGAACAAAGGACTTTATCAATGCGACGTGGCATGAAGGCAGTCTTGCACTGCTGAGGTGTCATTGAAGCCCAGATTGCTTTAATTTCAGTGTTCCAATACCTATCAAAACTGGTCCAGAAGTTGTCCAAGGAAGGAAAAGCGCTGAACCGGTGACAGAGTCGTTGCGGCCACGGCGCAGTTATGCTGGTGGGGAGCAAAGGCTGCCCCGTGTGGTCGATCCAACAGACGAGCTACTGTAGCTCAAATGGCTGAAAAAGTTGTTGCAGACCACCCTTTAATGGAAACGGTATTCCCTGATGGCATTCGCCTCCTTTAGGTGGACAATGCGCCCTGTCTCAAAGCCAGGAATGGTCTGAGGAACACAACACGTTCTAGGTGTTGACTTGGCCTCCAAATTCCCCAGATCTCAATCCAATTTAGCATCCGTGGGACGTGACGGACAAACAAGATCGATCAACGGAGGCCCCACCTCGCAATCTACAGGATTTATACAATATTAAGGCATAATGTTATGGCTGACTGATGTATATAAATTAATAAAAAAATAGTTTTAAAACAAATTAGATCTCGGGATTCTAGCTTGTCATTTCTTTTCTGTCCCCTGCAAGCACAGTGTGGAAGGGACATGCCTGGAAAGGTGCACGCAAGCCCAAGTGGGCCTCCATCCCACGGGACGTCTCATCTCCTGGGCCAGAGTTGATTTAGTGGAGACTATTGGGGTCGTTAGGATGAGGAAGTGTTGGAGATGGACAGACACATCTCCGCAGCTGGCCATTTGGACCGGGATGGCGAGGAGGTGAACAGCGAGGTCCTGTCCATTTGGAAGACTGACAGCGCAATCAGAGGCACGTTAATCATGTCTGCTTGTCTCGTTAATCAGAAGAAGCACCATTGCTAACTATAATAGCCCCCTTCCACCAACACCGCGGCTGCATTAGCATTAGCATTTAGAAACCCTCCAATGAGAGTGGAGGAAAGTTAACCGTTGGCGCTGGGCAGAAGTGTCTCGCAAGTCGGCAGTTTTTTTTCACAAACTGGATTGGTTTGTTTAAAGCTGTTGGATGAGGATGATGTATGTTCTTAGAGGCCTGTTAACAAAATGATCTGTACTATGAACTGTGTTAAGGGAAGTACTGGTCCCATTCAGCTGCATAGGGTGACAATAAAGCTAGAGTCTGTGAAATGAGGTTACCGCGAGCAGCGTGTGCCGCTGATAAAGGTGATTAGTAAGTTGCACACAGTGAAACACGGTATCTCTGCATGTGCACAGGTTCACTTCAATGTGAACCCGCAGTTAGCGTGGACGCAGGTTTAGTGGGAACCCGGATTTAGTGTGAACTCGGATTTAGTGGGAATGTGGATTTAGTGGGAACCCGGATTTAGTGGGAACCCGGATTTAGTGTGAACTCGGATTCAGTGGGGACCCGGATTTAGTGTGAATGCAGATTTAGTCGGAACACGGATTTGGTGTGAAGGCAGATTTAGTGTCAACCCAGATTTAGTGTGGATGCGGATTTAGTCATATGACAAATATAAATAAATATAGACACATTTTAGTACTTGTTACAGTTAATCTATGAAGTTTTTTGTAGATGAACAGTCATGACGTTTCAGTCTAACTATATATTTTCATCTATAGGCCTAGGGACCCAGAGTTATATTTTCTCTGCTTTAACGTAATTCAACTAGATGGTCTTATGTGAGGATATTAGAAATGAGAGCAAGTGGACAGGTAATGAAAGCATGCTGTTACCTCAGTTGAAAGTGACTATTGTAACTGTCAAATGAACAGACTAAACATAATAAAGATAAATCAAAACCAATACAAATCAGCTCACGGGAATTGCTGTAGATCCAACGATGGCTAACTAGCAGCAATTTTGAGCGGGATAAAATTGCTCAATTCCAGCGGGCTACAACGCTTTGACATACAGTTAACAAATAGCTACCAAATAGCTACCAGTAACATAACCATTGTATAGTGTTACATGGCACTCATTGAGGTCCAGTTTAGGGCTTCCCCAGTATTTTGTGCTTAGTGATATGCTTTGTCTTTGCTAATGTTGCAGTCGGTACATATATAAATGCTATTGAAAGATGTGTGAAGCAATAAAGTCCAAACAAGCAATAAAGTCTAAGGAACTCATAAATAAACCCAGGGAGTTCCAGGGAAAGTTAGATAAAACATTATTATGCATTTAGAGTTCCCAGGAGCGTAGTGGGCACGTTGAGAAATCGAATGAGTCTGAAAACAAGTTCCCACTCATCATATCATTTGGCTAACGCCGTCTCCATGGAGAAGAATGGCCGTGAATGCTTTCATGATGCGGTGATGATTGTCAATGTCTGAAGAACAGTCAGGATGGAACGAAGGATAAACCTGAGCCAGTGTTCATGCTAGGATCTGAGACTAGAGCGAAGAGTAAGTCATGGCTTCGGGACAAGTCTGTGATCGTTGTTGAGTGGCCGGCATACTGAACTCTGAAACCCTTCGGTGACCTTGCACTCACACTGCTACTTTATTTATTTTATTTGCCATGTGAACAAGGTACTGTTGTACCCCCATTGCTACCTCTTGCCCACACGCTGCGAACTTATTTACTTGATCTGCTATTTGCACAATACATCCTGTGGTACCTCCATTGCTACCTCTTGCCCTGCACACTGCTATCCTATTTACTTGATCTTCCATTTGCACAATGTTTATCATTTCTACTATCCGTTTACCTCTTGCACAGATGTTCTCCGCTGGTGTTGCCCTCTGCACATTAGCAATTTGCCACATTGTTGAACTGAATACTGAATACCTGCACAGAAAAACAGAAACTTGTGTCTGATCGTTGGTTTTGTCAGGGAGCTAAGTAACCGGACCATAGCAGCCACAGGCATCTGAGGGGTTCAAACAGAGGTTGTATTGGGAAAGATCTTCAGATGGTAGACCTGTGTTAGTCCAAATACTGCCACTGCCTGGAGATCGTTTGCATCCACGTAGTAGACAGAAAACCAATGATAAAGCAGCATGTGTGAGTGCTTCTTGCTACTGGCCAGCTGCCATCACATGAAGAAAATAATAAAAGTCTATTCCATTTGCTTTGGTTAAAGTATTCATTTTATTAATTCAGTCTTTGAACGCGAGCATCGCGTGACGTCTTTTTGTTTCTGCTGGACAGTGATAATCTTTGGGTAGTCCGTTCCCCATCCCCTGGTGTAATAGGCTGTTTATTTCCAAACAACTTGCCGCCCAATCACCAACGGTGTAGCAGACTCCATCGTCTTCTAATCCCTGCCACACAGCTGCTCCAAAAAGATTACCACGGCAACGAAAACAAATAATCTAAATGCAGGATAAATAAATGTAGGTTTGATCAACAGGAAAAACGGCTCTGTGGAGATGTTCTTTTTTGGAATGGGTTTGTTTTGTGTAACCTGCAGAGGGACTGCTTTCAGCCTCAGCTTTCCGGGGTTTTAAACTTGGGCAGGATACAGAACCTCCCCAAGATTTGTATCGGTTTTGAAAACGATTTTTCCCCTCACGATTATTATTTTTCTCCTGAAATGAATCTGTGATGACAGGTTAGTGACTCCGTGTCTCTTCCCTTGCTGGTATGTGGTTACAGTAAACATTGTGTCAATCAATTTTTCATCATTGCGGATAAATCACTATTATGAAGCACAGACATACTATGCTGGCTGAAGTTACATTCTAATATCGGTGTTTAGTTCCGTGCTTTAATACCGAAACTCATTTATACCCAGAGGTAATGGATTAGCGCAATTGAAATGCCAAAACACCAAGATGCTTTTGCAACCAGCATGATTAAAACGGAAGATATCATTTTGTAATTCGCTCCTATATGTATCCATGTTTCATTTCAAATATCCTATTTCATTTGGGGTTCTAAAACATATTTACTGAATGAACAAAAGCCTAATATTCTACTGAACAACTCATTAACCTGGCTGCTAATTGTCAGGAACACCTCAATACAATACTCTGCTAATTAACATATTGTTATTGTAACCATTCTCACGTTTCTGTATATTGAAATTTGATACTGTGATTTAATTGTAACCCAAGCAGCAATGGGACAAGGGAACGCCATAAGAAACAATATATAATAACTGGGGTTGGACGGGTCACGTTTTAAGTGTTATCTGTTACAGTTATGTTGCCTGTCAGAAATTGTATTCAGTAGTGTCACTTTTGGATTTCTCAAACTCCAATCTGATTATACTGGGATTAGGTTCGTATATACACGTCTACACTCTAGTTCTGATAAACGTTATTTTAATGACCAATTTTTTTTTATTTTAAACACAAGAGCATTTTAATATGCTCTCTTTTGAACGGTAATGTAAGACCTTCCAAATCTCACCAAAGATTTTACCACCAGTACGATGTGTGGCCAATTCTGTTTTAATTTCAATTCATGATTGAACATATATTTCAAAAACGTTTTGTAAGGCTGTCCTGCTTAAAAGGATCGTGACTTTTGTCAGTGCAGCGAATTATATACGTTTCCAGAGGAAGGTTGTGTCGCCACTGTTTAGTCAGAAGACATTTGCAATCAAAAGTATAAGGAATGGCTCATTAGCTTGCTAATGGTGTCTGTGTATTTCCACTCATTTTGCTAATGCTAGGTACAATTAACCTCCTCTAACATCCCTCATTCTGGACACATCCACGTACACGTTTTTATCCATCATCATATCTCACTCCATATCATCTGGCAATACAAAAATCCTTAATAAAAACACAACCTTTTTGTGTCATTGCAAATCAAATGCATTATGTCGATCAATAAATGTTCATGGTAAAATACTTGCAGCAACTTAATGTCGACACCAAATACATCCCTAATAACTGTTCAAGCAATACTCAAACAAATATTGCATCCATCTGCGAAGCCTAATGCATGGTGTGTTATGTTGAAAAGTATTGACTGTTATAAATAATTCAAATGCGGCTCTTTGATTTGCCCATGGGGTAATTAGACGGACTGCTAAATGACTGAACCAAAAATATTGTTGCACAATCTGTATCTTCAAGTATCAAATAACAGTTCTAGCAACATTTGATCTAGTGGCATTGTCGTAATAGTATATTATCTAGCTGACTGTGCACTATACTCTATTAAGAAACACATGTATCTGACTGTACACTATACTCTATTAAGAAACACGTGTAGCTTACTGTACACTATACTCTATTAAGAAACACGTGTAGCTTACTGTACACTATACTCTATTAAGAAACACGTGTAGCTTACTGTACGCTATACTCTATTAAGAAACACGTGTAGCTGACTCTACACTATACTCTATTAAGAAACACGTGAAGCTGACTACACTGTACTCTATTAAGAAACACATGTAGCTGACTGTACACTATACTCTATTAAGAAACACGTGTAGCTTACTGTACACTATACTCTATTAAGAAACACGTGTAGCTTACTGTACACTATACTCTATTAAGAAACACGTGTAGCTTACTGTACGCTATACTCTATTAAGAAACACGTGTAGCTGACTGTACGCTATAGTCTATTAAGAAACACGTGTAGCTGACTCTACACTATACTCTATTAAGAAACACGTGTAGCTGACTACACTGTACTCTATTAAGAAACACGTGTAGCTGACTGTACTCTATACTCCATTAAGAAACACGTGTAGCTGACTGTACGCTATACTCGACTAAGAAACACGTGTAGCTTACTGTACACTATACTCTATTAAGAAACACGTGTAGCTGACTGTACGATATACTCTATTAAGAAACACGTGTAGCCAAGCCCTTGGTTTGACCGTTTCATCATCATTTTCTACCTTGGATGAGCGGTTCTACATTCCTCCAGATCTTTTCATTCATCATCCTAACTGCTCTGACCTTTCAACCCGAGACATGGCTGGGGTCTTGAGCACCACCTCTCCATGTTACCCCATCCTTTCATCATCACCCAGTGCAGTGCAAAGACCGCGGGCCACCTCCCTCCACGCTGTTTGGATGTCTACCGGCTGATAGAATACACTTTCCGGCAAAGTTAATGTTGAACTTGAATTATCACAGTTAATAAATGGATTTCTGTATCCCGGGTGCTCGATAGCACGCACGAACATAAATTGTTAATACAAAATTGATCCACTACAAATTTGCGCCGGATCGATCGTGCGCAATGTGTCACACTGGTCCCTGGGTTTAGATGTGTATTTCATCAAACACGTGAACTTTCCTCTGCCTCCGTCGGTCGTAGCACGGAAACGTAATGCATAAGTAATGAGTGGCAAGAGGCAGGCCAACTGCATATAATAATTGACCAGTGGAACATGTTAACAGCAGTGTACTCTACAGTACTGTTCACCTGCTGATGGACACAGTAGAGTAAAGCCTTCCTCTGGTTCCGCCTACTGGGACTCAGTGACAAGCCATTAGTTATATGCGGCAGATTCACTTTCAAACCCGGATCATCAATGATAGATACTCTCCTTTGCCATCTTAGCGATAAGTGTTTTTTTCCTTCTTTTTTAGCAATCGCTGCTTTTTGGGTTAATCTTTTCTCTCTGCAAACTAAATTACGGGTCTTCCTTGAATCCTGAGATTTATATCCGGGCCGAGTTTTATCTCAGAGATTCTCATCGGACATCCACTGGACCGGGGGGATATTTCGTGAAAATCGATAAAGGATCCAACTGGGATTGGAGGTCGACGAGATCCGATCCGAAATGTGTCTGAGATGAGGGATAGTTCGATCTGAATTGTATCGAATATGTATCAGACGCAAATTGATCCGAAAGACACATGCATCTTTTATTACCATGCAAGCCAGACAAATTGTTTTCACTTGCCTGGCAGTAAACGTTAACATTTATCAAGATTTTTTTTCTGTTATGGTCTGGCTTGTCTAAAATACTGTTTACTGCCTACAGGTTAGTATGTATAGCATAGTATAACTTAGTATAACCTAATTTAGTATAACAATGTTTTAGTGCCTTCTTCATAATTAAAAAATTCTCAGCGTGAATTTTTTTAGGTTTAGTTTCCTCTTAAATCATCAGTAAAAGTGACCCACCTGGCCTGTGCAGAAACTGACTTGCATAAAAGAGCATCTAGGATGACAGACAGCCAACTTTAGTGTGTAAACCCACTTTCGAAGGGTCAGAAGGTACATTTTTCTCCAACTGACGCAGAAAGTCTGCTTTGTTTCATGTCCATTTAGAACGTGAGCGACAATAGATTGAATTCATTTTAAATCTATTTTAAATTCCTACTCGTCACTTCTCTATAACTCAAACCATTGTGGCCTCTGAAAATGCTTTTGACCCCTTATCGTTGGTGAAAACCCCAGGGGGTAACACTTCCTGTTTAGTGTGACGATAGCTCAACCCAGATGAAGTAAGGAGACAGAAGGAGAAATGCTAGAACGCCTCGACATCAACATGTCTTGAACAAACAGCAATGTGTAACAAACGTGTTATTTGTACCTATCATTAACTAGACAGCAAATTAGAATAATTAGTCTGCGTTGTATTATTTCACAGGTAATAGAACCATGGCAACACACGCGGTATCCAATATGGGTGCAGTCTATCAACTACATGATGACAAATCAGACCCAGTTGGATACCTGATAAGATTTTTGGTTGTCTGTTAGGGGTGGGCGATATGGGAAAAATATCATATCACGATTTTTTCAGGAAAAATCACGATTCACGATTTTATCACGATTCTTTTTCATGTTGCTTTTTAAGACTATTTTGCTAATTACTGAGCTGCAATACAAGCAAATTATATCTCCATTTAAAGAATATAGCGTTACAAGGTAACAAAACATAAAAGGGAAAAAAAAATTAAAGTAGCATATTTTAATCACGTGTATATTTAAAGGAAGTGCAATGGTGCAAAGAAGCACCTTCATTCTCATCCGCAGCTTCACCATCCATTCACTGTGTAACCTGCCATTCATCTACAGCATCAGATGATCTACTGTGTTATCATCCTGAATTAAATGAATTGTGAATTATGCAGTAAAACATTTTACTAAAATAGTATGTAGCCTATTTATTGTCTTATGTAGCCATACAATACAAAATTAAAACCATGATTTTAAAATGCACAGGCTATGATATTTAAATTTCTAAAGATCGAATAAATTAACATCAATCAAACTGTATGTCCTATTTTGATGTAATAAATGCTAAAACATTTTAGATCACAAGCGACGCGCAATCAAATGAT
Source organism: Dallia pectoralis (assembly GCA_029465975.1). Taxonomy (NCBI): domain Eukaryota; kingdom Metazoa; phylum Chordata; class Actinopteri; order Esociformes; family Umbridae; genus Dallia; species Dallia pectoralis. The sequence goes on along the minus strand of CM055748.1, from coordinate 3,349,611 downwards.
TTGCGCATGATTGGCCGTATATATTGCAACACAGACTGTTGAAATAAAAACATTAGGCTACAGTGTATAATTTGATCATTTACATTTGTAAAATGTATTATAGTAATTACAGCCCAGTAACTAAGGCACTATAGACAATGAAACACGTATTTTACAACACAGTTTGTATATTGGTCACGGTCGGGTATATTCTGCTGTTACCCGGTAGATACATTAATCAATTTCGTTTTATATTTTCGTTCTGTTTATTTAGTAAAACATATATTTCTTTATAAACGTAGGCCTACCTCTTTTTTCTAGTTCATTCAAATTCAACCAAGCCAATCAATCTATTATCTATGTATATCTCGCAGCTTTTGTCTGCCTGAGCAGGACACGCATACTAACCGGTTGCACTGCGCAGAGTGTTCATTAGTGATGTTATGAGTGCACATGAGACCGCAGCAAATTAATCGGTTACATATATCCAGTTTCATATAGATCGGACCAAAACGCGTCAAGTTTCATGTAGACCAGACCAAAACGCATCCAGTTTTATATAGACCAGACCAAAACGGATCCAGTTTCATATAGACCAGACCAAAACGGTGTCCAATATAGATCGGACCAAAACGAGATCAGACCAAAACGCATCCAGTTTCTGAAAACGGGACAAGGTAAAATGCACGTATTTAGGAAAAGTCATGGAAGAACGAGGCTGTAGCTTTTCAACATTATATATTTATTTTAATTACTAACTGCAACGCCCGCGGGCATGGGCTGTTGGCGCTTCTAGTGTTAACACGCTGACATCTAGCGCACCGCGCATTGCATGTTGATACGTAGCTGAAAAAACGCCATAGATCTGCATCTAATTGAACGTGCACTGGAGCGCGATTCTACGATATTTCCGAAAAAGTGAATCGTGGAGACATTTTAATCGTCCACGATTAAATATCGTCATATCGCACACCCCTATTGTCTGTTTTGTGTATACCCATGAGAAACACCTTATTCCCCGTTGTTACTACTGAATCCGAATGACACATATTCTCTCCCCCCAAAAATCGGTGTGTCTGCTAACAGTCTTAAAAAGTCCAGGGTAGCTCAGTTGGTAAAATGTGATGCCCTGAGTTGTGAGTTCAAAGCCCACTGGGGACCAGTTCACAGTTGTATATCATATAAATAATAATTTGTCAATTTTAAATCCAGCCTCTGGATTTAACAGGACAGACAAGTCCCTGCCACACTCATCACCGGGCAGTTTTAACAAACCAACCTTCTCCTGTGAGCAATAGTCAATGAGTCTCATTGGTGTTTCCCAGTGTTTATCTTATTACATTTCTCCTTTATGAGCTAGGTTATAAAAAGTCAAACGATCACTCAGCAGAATTCATCCAGATTGTAAAAGATATGTGGATAAATGAACGCAACGGGTTCCACATACATTCTCAGGCGGAATTGTTGAGTTCCCAAAACTGTTTTGCCCTCTCCTACATGAAAAGCGATCCAGTTTTCGGAAGCAAAGGGGTCGGAGAATATAAAAAGTAATACGGAAACTTCTGAGTGCATTTTCTTTCATGCTGTTACCAGGCAGCTCCATATTTCTGAACTGGCATTAAGGGGTTAAATTACATAGTGACTGGCCTGATTATGCTCATTGAATTTGCGGTGATCAAAAGTGCCATTGAAGTGTCAAGCGGAGCCGTCGGCCATGATGGTGACTGACTGCACGGTCGCCTTGCAGAGGGGAGGAGCGGCAACCAATAAAGCCTAAAGGCCTGCGCTCGGCTCCACCTGAAACCGTGAGTGTCTGAGAATTGATGTGGTAATGGAAGTGAAGAGCTTTGAATCTTCGCAAACTGCCATGCCGGGCAATGTTCTCAAGCTGACAGCGTTCCTCTCTTAAGGGACAAACATCGTAAGTGTCTGTTGAGGAGAAGAAACATTTACTACCGTTCTTGAGTGAATTCCTTAACAGGCTAACGGTTTTGTTTCGGTTTGCGTTTGTTATTGTTTGGCTGGCGTAGCAGACATTTGTCCGCGTTTGGTCTTACTCTTAGTAATTAATAATGACGCATACTCCAGGGAAAGGTATACTGTATTTGTATTTTTTTTTCTCACAAGCACCAGGAAGATGTAACCGAAACAGTTTATTGATGGATTAGCCAACAGTGCAGTAGTTTCAGGACATATATATAAATGACTGGGAGTGAGCGTCTGCCTCCAGCTAAATAAAGGTAATGACATATGTCCGCTGGTATGTCGACTTTAGATAGACCTCATTCCTCACTTCTACGGTGCATTGTTCCTGATACTCTATTCCAACAGTGGGAAATGAATAGAGTTCACAAAAGGAAAGGAAATGGTCTAAAGCGATTTAAATTTAAATATTATCCAGTTTTCGGTAGTTCAGTGAAAGGTTAGCACATGGAGTACCGATAAAGAGAGCCTTCTTGTTGTCGATGAACTCCCAAATGTGTCGGTTTTAATCAAGACGATAACCCACGGTCCTTGTCAGAGGAACAATGACACAGCAGAAGATAATTGATTCAATTACTAAATCTACTGCGGTCACTTTTAACGTTAGGGTTGTTAATGTAAAAAATCGATCATTAAAATAGGCGGCTTACACTTGTAAAAATAGAACCAGACTTTGAGTTGACCTATGCTACCATTGGTTGGTAGAGTTGACCTCATTGGACATACCCTCTTTATTGTGAAATCAAAATATATTTAATTAGGGTTTCTAATTCACCGGTGTATTCTACCTGATTTTCGTTGAATTACACTTGCATCTGTAGTTGCAAAAAAAAACAGAATGAGGAAAGCACCAATCACGAGGTATGATATAAAAACATATCCACAGCATTGAATGGGAGACATTGTGAATCCTGCAAAAATAATATGGCGGCAAAAATAAGTCATTGTTAAAACCACTAACATCAAATCTTGGTTAGTTTGCCAGAAGGCATGTGGAAGACAACAATTGATCTTAAGCACTACGTTTAAACAAAGCCTAAAATCAAACATCATCCCAAGAACACCAAACCTACTGTGAATGGTGCTTCTCAGCAAAAGAAACTTGGAGACTGATCAAGATTGAGGGAAAGATGAACAGAGAAAAATACAGAGAAGTCCTTGAAGAAAAGCTGAACCAGATCTCAATGGACCTTAGCCTTGGGTGTAGATTGATCTCTAAACACGACACGACAACAACCTAAATCTGAGAGCTAAGACAACGGCGGACAGGCTTTATGACAAATGTGTGGGTGTCCTTGACTAGTTTAGTCAATGGCCAGATCTCATTGAAATTGAGAATATGTGGGAAGAGTTGAACATCGCCGTTCAGCAAAGAAGAACGAGTTAAGGTTTGTGTCCAGATGTGCAAAACTGTTAGAGATTTATCAAAATAGTCTCAACCATTACAATCTATGTCCCAATAAATAATATCTAGATATATCAATATACTTTAATAAGAAATTATTGCTGATTGAACAACTGTGCAAAGAATATTTGTATACTAGAGAGTAATGAGACTAAATGCAAGATATGATTTATTTAACTTTTGTAGTTGAGAGTTGCGTGTCACATGGATATTGTGTTTTGCAAACTCCGCAATACTCATCAGGTAATAAATTGGAGATCAACTTGAACCCGGTTGAATCTTAGAAGTCAATATGACCAAAACAATGAGGACACTCTAATAACACCAATATAACAGTGATTGCATTTGCTAATTGTATAAGTACTTCAGACAACCGTCGTTGGCAGAAACAAGCCCCATCGCTTTGACACACTCTTAAATTCACCATGATCTTGAGAAAGCGCTCCATAGTTTCACTCAGTTTCCACATCTGTGACAGTGTAATACATTTGTCTCATGGTGTTCACACAACTCTTGGAGGAAATAAAAAAAGGAGCTTTGTTTTTACAGTTGTCCGGGTTTCACCTGCCAATTCCCCTAAAGCCAGGTGAGCTGGATCAAAGGGGGTTACTGACAGGTCATAGGTTCCAAAGGGTTCCCCGTGGAGGCAAAAACCCCACCCTTAACTGTTCGGGCATAAGACTATAAAGCCATGACAATAACACTTTCCCAGAAATAGTCTTAACTGACTGTTACAAAGGATGGTTTTAATTCCATTACGTAGCAGCCTTATGGCTTTTGGGGCTTTCGTTTAATAAAAAAATTAAACGACAATTGCTACATAAACAATTTCACTAAAATGTTAACAAAGTCATTTGGTTTCACAGATCAGAGAGCTCAAGCTTGTAATTGAGTTTTGATAGTTCAATGTGATACCGGGAAGAAAGAAATTACGAGACGGTGTGTGTGTGTGCGAGAGAGAGAGAGAGAGAGAGAGAGAGAGAGAGAGAGAGAGAGAGAGAGAGAGAAAACAGACAGAAGGAAATGGGAGTTGTGACTGCTGCTGAGTCGTTAGACGGGGCTGGTAATTGAGTGTTTTGTGAGACGGTGCATGCAGCGAAATGCCGTTTGTCTGAAGTGCCTGGCTGCCACCTTCTCTGGAGAGGAGCGGGGCATTGATGAGAGCACTGCTCAGGTGAGACTCTCCAGACAAAACGAGGAGGACAGGCCCCCTGCTCCCCTCTACCCCCTAATGTGAGTTGAGTGGCAATCAATTGCTCCTCATTACAGTTTCTTAATGCCTTTCCGTTGTCACACAGCCGCTGATGATTGTACACAAATACAGCACAAAATGGTTCCGGTATTTGACATTTACGGTGCGGACGAGGGTAGCTGTTCTACAGGACACAACACTGAGTGCCCAGATACGGTCTTTAGCGGAGCCACAGTGATCTAAAACCAGTTGCCACGTAGAGGTAAGCATTGATGTTTGAGGTTTATGCTCTGACGTAAACTGAAGGTTTTCTGACCTTTTCTGATCCCTTATGGGATCCTAGAGTGGGTACAGGAATTGAGTGTATGTACGTGGGAAAGGATCAAACCAAATCATCCAGAACAAATATTCTTTTACAAAAACATAAGAGGCAAAACTATGAGGAATATCTCCGTACAACTGTTCATGTATTCTATTTTAGTCTTATTAACAGACTTCCAGCATTGTAGAAAGCTGATTCTTTTCCCCCCTGCTTGATCTGATAGGGCTAGCTAAATCACCTCTTGATTGCCTAATTGCCATCAGCCTCGCCCACACAAACCTTTAAATAGTACCCACCCCCTTGTCACCATTTTGTACCTGAGATGTAAGTATAAATGCAAACATAAAACTTTTGCTGCCTTTAACCAAACCATACAAATGTAACACAATCTAACCTTCATTTAGTTCGACTCTGACACAATAAACCGGTGTGTTGCCGCAGAACTTTTGAGGCCAAAGCTCCGGACCCCGACATTATTCAGAACCCCCGTGTGTCGTTGTAACTCACCGGCGGAACCCTGAGATCAATGACATCACTCACTGGGGCCTGGCAACGGAAGAGCCGCAGAAACATTGGGCCAGATATTAATCCATCCCATAGCTCATCTGCCAATCTGCCTAGCGTTTGATCCCATTAATAAGGAAGCTGCTGATTGCCACCGCATGGCTGCTTACGGAGGTGGAGGGGTGGAGCCGGAAGGGAGGAGGGGCATCTTCAGAGGGGCGTCGACGGAGGGTCGTTGCGGCTGGACTAGGTAAGGGTGCCAGGCCAGTGCGGTTCACAGACATCGCGGAGGGCACACTTGGTACCAGCGAGAACTCAGTTTGCGGTTTTAGTGCCCGCTTTCCAGTTTACAATGGTCTATTAGACAAAATGTCCATCTGCCAATATAGTGGAATACATTGCAGAGGTTATTAACATTGCCCTTGGCGAAAAGGGTTTAGCTCTGCAGGGCCTCGGTAAATCACTGAGCAGGCAGTTTCATTACTGGTTGTAAATAGAACACCCTGCCATATTTTATGACAGCCATCACCAACTCATTCTGATTCTTATTACTTCTCTCTCTCTCCTCACACACACACACACACACACACACACACACACACACACACACACACACACACACATACACACTAACGTGGGCAGCATTCAATGCAACTGCATTGCTTTATGTCCTACAAATGGTAAATTGTAAAGGAATAGGTTGCCGATGTAATTGCACCTCAGTGTTGACTTGGGGTTGCAGATTTAACGTGTTTTATGTCTACTCCCGCCAAGTTCCGGAAAATAAATACACGGCACAGTGTCGGTCACGTGGTGTAAGTAAGGTCTGTTCCAGTGAATAGCACACGCATTACTGCTGCGGATGTTTATTTGAATACGTAGAAGTTTGATGGAGACATGCCTCTGTTTGTACTATGAACATTGTTTTGGTTATGTAAGTTAACTACCTCAAGTTATCTAGCTCAAGTTAACTACTTCAAGTTAACTACCTCAAGTTATCTACCTCAAGTTATCTACCTGATTATGCAACGGGTGTTATGGTTCCACAGGTGTTATGGTTCTACCGGTGTTATGGTTCTACGCATGTTATGGGGATGTTATGGTTCCACGGGTGTTATGTTTCTACAGGTGTTATGGTTCCATGGGTGTTATGGTTCCACGGGTGTTATGGTTCTACATGTGTTATGGTTCTACAGGTGTTATGGTTCCATGGGTGTTATGGTTCCACGGGTGTTATGGTTCTACAGGTGTTATGGTTCCACGGGTGTTATGGTTCCACAGGTGTTATGGTTCTACATGTGTTATGGTTATACAAGTGTTATGGTTCCATGGGTGTTATGGTTCCACGGGTGTTATGGTTCCACAGGTAGGGTCTGCAGCTAAAGTATGTTTATCTTGCTATTCTAGAGGCGTCTCGCCACACGCCTGTCAAAACACACCCTGAGCCCGATGACACAGCTGCATCGAGAGTAACATTTGTGACCAGGTCCGGCACAACTGTGGTCTGTCATCCTGTCAGTCAGGCGTGTCAAAGTAACGGTTTGACCTTGCAGCAGTGTCAGGAACATCAAAACATCCAAAGGGATTGAACAAATATATTTTTAGCTTGTATTTGTACAGGTGACCATTTTCTTGTGCCTCTGTCTAAAGAGTGTACACTAACAGGTGTCACTTGCAAGAAAAATAAAAAAAAAGATTATTATTTTGTACATGGTATTAGCGAAAGGTGTTATTTAAATGGGGTACTTCACCGAACAGTTGTCATTGTTGGCATAATCACGCTAAACGTTTTTTGTTTATTTTCATCCGTTTTCGTCTATTTTCGTTCATTTGCATTTCTTGTCTCAGACAAATTGTGATAAGGTTCTGGAGACTACCCAAGTCTACACAAGGCAGGTGAGCAAGGGTCTGCACGCGGAAGATTCCGGAGGCTACTAGCTCTGTCTCTCTTGAAATGCGGATTCATGGCATGCGGTGTGTGTTTGAACCACATTAGCTATACGAGAAGCGTTTGTTCACGCAATTTTGGTTCAATTTTGGTTATACCACTGTTCCAAATTGAACATTTGTTGATCAATATATGCTATGTAGTTCTCTGCTAGGCTATCTGGAGTTGTAAATACAGTGTAAATGCAGTGTTTCTTCGAATGCCCCTGTGAATGCTACATTGAGGAATTTTGCAACTTCACTGTGATCGTGTTGATTCAAGCCATATTAATTTACTCGAGCGTGGATTCTCTCTCTCTGAATTTGGCAACGATTGGCACAATTGTTTACGCTATTATTTGTGGCCTTGGGATGGATGTAAAGCTACTAATAATACCGTGATAACACCAACTGTGGTCATTATGTGGAAAGTTGCTGAGCTGATTGCAATAAATTATATTTGGAAAGCTACTCACAAGCCAGATGGTAGCAATACTGGAGGAATTCTCATTTCGCAGCCTCACAACAGCCGTTTAAAAGAGACCAACAGACAGATTTATTCCAATAAATACCTCCAAACTACGCCCCTGTCGGGCGCGGAACACGGCGGGGCGTGGGGGAATGTGAATGGATAGCTGGATTAGAAGGACAAGGAGATAGTAGATTACGCTGTATCTGCACGAGCAGATGTGCAGTGGAGTAAACGGTTGCACAAAGAGCCAGATCTCCATCAGGGGATCAATTCGTGGTGCTCGCTCTGTCACTTCCTGTGAAAAAGCACATTTCATGGTCCATTTTCAAGAGCGCCGGCTTCAGAGCCGCTCTAGCCGAAAAATATAGTGAGGCTGTCCTCTATTTTCTCTCTTCCTCGTCCTGTCACTCTCTGTCCTGTTGTTGTACGCACGGCCAATAACACACTTTTTAATATTTTCACACACACACACACACACACACACACACAGTCCTGCCTGCCACAGCCTGCATATGCAGAGCATGGTGAATTACTGTGTGTGTACATATTTTAAGAGGTTTAGTTGGAGGAGAACTGGAATGAGCCTAGCTGCTGGCGGAGTTTGTCGGCCCCGGGCCCCGGGCCTCACCGGGCCTCACTCCCCCCATCTGGCTCCGAGGACCTTTCTCCTTATCGCACCTCTTCACAGCCGAAGCTTCGCTCTTCTTCTGTTCGGCCACATTTATCTATGGGGCTCTTGTTTGGGGGTGATAAGCTGACAGACTCCCCAGCATGGTGCCGGGGTCCCCTACTTCACGGCACTCCGTTCGGCTGCAGCGGCAGACCGAGGGACGATGTGCGCCACAGCTCTCTGCCCCCCCTCTCCCCCGGAAGCCAGTCCTATCTCACACTGCACAGCCAGTCCACTCACTACCACCTCCTCTGTTCTACTGCCCCCTCCCTTTCCCTTTATGACTTCTGTATTAAAGAGCGGGAGAAAGGAATTTCGGCGCTGACACATCTGCGAACAGTTAGTGTAACGGGCTCACGAGGACACTAGACAAAGACAACACTGCCGCTAAATCCTGCCACGCTTCGCCAGATTTCCGCCTTTGTCTCGACTGCTTTACACTCGGGGTCAGTTGGCGCTCAGCAGAAGCTTAGCCCTGTTCTCTCACAGTGCATTCGGTTGGGATGACAACTTGCCTGGCTGATAATAATTCTCCTTGAAAGGTTTCCGCCATTGGAGTAATTAGCCGCTCGTGGATACGAACGAACACTTATAAGGCGAACCCGAGCTTTTCAGATTAACGAATCAGTTGTACATTGCTTTCAGATCCACCATGTTGCTTCAATTCAGGCTTCCCGGTATCACCGGCAGCCACTGAAGTCACTAGAGCTAGCAGGGGGCTTGGGGCGTCGGCCGCAGAGCGTTTGAGGATGCTGCAATGTAACATGCTAACATGCTAACGCTAAAACGCTAACTTACCACACGGACACTCTTTCCGTATGCATGCGTATCTTCACAACAGTCCCAGGCTGTCCATGTCAAGTGGTCCGTCCCCGCTGTCGCTGTACAGGCTGTCACGAGGGCCGTACGCTGCACGCCATTTATCATTCGGCACGCGCTCAGACTGATTGATTCCCGTACTCTTCTTCTTCTAGCCTGCGGCTCAGGGCAGTGGCAACACCAGATAACCGGGATTGGCTAAAGCACTTCACCAGGAATCTGCTCCTCTTGACCAGCCCCTCGACTTTCCCAGCGCGGAGTCGGAGTGTAATCTAGGAGTAATGCCTAATTAGAACGGCCGCGGGCTACCGATGAAGCGTCTCGTACAGGGATGTTCATGTAAACGCCTGGGAGGGGCTTTGGTAGTGTCATCCAAGCTCCTGTTATTTTACCACGGTACCTGTGGTTTGTGTGCTTTAGTTTATGTCTCAATTTGCATCGCTTGTCATTATTAGAGTTATGCACTCCGGGAAAACGGTGCTATGGCCCACGGAGAGGCAAACACACGGCGCTCGTTTATCTGTCATCTCGAACACGCATTGCCGAAAGAGACGCTTTGGCTGGTTTCTATTGGTGAAATGCAGATCTCTCATTTCGTTGAGAGAGAATAATTATATTTCCAGTTACCAATGCAGGTTGTTAAACAAGGAGGGAGAAGAAGAGGGGAGGGGTGAGTGTTTGGGTGAGGGGTGGAACGAAGGCACTGTCTGAAGATTGTGTGGATTCAGGATATTAATTTGCGCTGTGTATAAAAAATTATGGACTTAATCATGGATTCCTTCAGAAGCTGTAATGAGGACATTAAAGCCAGGGTGTGTGTTTGAGACGGACCGCTTATGCTTTCCTTCTCACGTCCCTTTATGAACTTGTGTGTGTAACGACCTTGCAGCTTTGTCTGGAAAATCTGTGTTTGACAGTTGTGACTAACAGTGGTTAGTATATGCAATGCAAGCAGTTGCTATTGCTATTTATTGAAATTGTAAAGACATCGTGAAATGGTGGATGTTGTTATCCGCGCTGACCAATAAGACAGCCTAGCTCATTCTTGGCAGGGTAAACCGCTTTGGTCCAGTTTGGTCCAGTAGGGTCCACTTTTCTCTTTCATATTGTTTCTTTGCTTTGATGGTTTTTTTATAAGATCGTAGAAAGGATACTTCACACTGTGAATACATTTTTAAGAAACACATTGACTAACAAAAACAATGACTAACAAAAACCACATATGTTTTCCAACACCCAATCGACCATATTAGCATTAGCTAATTTAGATATCTCTCCAGACAAAATCACGATGCGTAAAAGCAGACCAAAAACATTTTGATCAAGGATTTGTGCGTTGTCAGTTTAGGGGTAAGAAGCCTCCTCCCAGGGCTGTGTTTACCCAGGACGGTGGGCAGGCAGCTGGCAAGAAGTGACACGTTAAAAAGCGGGAGCACGAGCCCATGGGTTTGTCATCTTGCATGAGAAACTCCTGACTACACGTGGAGCTCCCGTAGATGCACAACACACACACACAGAAACAGGAGAGAGAGAGAGAGAGAGAGAGAGAGAGAGAGAGAGAGAGAGAGAACGTGTGTGTTTGTGCCCAAACCATGAAAAGGCACTTCTACCAGAACTCCTCTCATCACCCCTCCCTCTTCCTCCTCTCACTCCTCCTTCCTGTGTTGCTCTTCCCGTTTCTGCTCACCTTGGCGATGCTGATGCGAGACAGCGCAGACCCTTTTTCCCGAAGCCGTGGTACTCTTTTAAGACTAGCTGCTTGGCTGGCGTGGCTATTAGGATCAGAGAGTGAAGATTAGAGCTGTCACAGAGAGCGCCTCTTCTCTGTTTCTTCACTTCTTGCCCCCCCTCCCACCCAGTCACTCTCCTCACTCTTTGTGCCTGCTTGTTTGTTTGCGATATTTCTCACTAGGAAACAAACCCCCTTGCCTCACAGCCGTTGTAAACTCCTCTCCGGAGGGTAGAGGCTGAGTCGTACTCTTTCCTCTCCTACTCCACCCCCCCCCCGCCCCCTTCGGGCAGCGACGTTGTAGATCTTGTAGGGAGGACGCTGGGAGATACGTTCCCACTGAAGCCCGGCGTGGGAAGGACGGCAAATAATTCAGCAGCATCTACTGTAGAGGCAGCGTCGGAATCGACACCGGTGGCAGCGGAGAGTGAGAGAGAGCAAGCAGGAGAAAGGAGAGACGGAGCACCGTGTCGGCGCCGTAGGATTTGTTTTCTGCATGCCTCCGTTCACTCTGGTGAGGTAGGAGCTCCGGTGGGTGAGAGAGATGTGGCTCAGCCTAGAGCCCCAGGACCAGTAAAGACCAGCGATCACCCGCCCCTTCAGGAGCTCCTAGCAGCATGGCAGAGGCAGAGAGCCAGCGCTGATTACAGCCGGACAGACCGATGACAACACAGCCCATGTGGGTGGTGATGCTGCCCCACAGCTGAACCGAGGTGGAGGCAGAACCAGCCATGTGAAAGTGCTCCAAAGGGCAAACTCTGTTGAAGAGCAACTCTTGGACATGTTTTCCAGGGTGACGTTTGGATTCTTCCCGGGGTTTCAACTCGTTTTGTTTGTCTTGGTGCTGTCCGGCGCTCCCGATCTCAGCAACCAAGCTAGGACTAAAGGCAGATGGAACAAGGGGGGTAAGTGATGACCCTCTGGGATGTTTAAATCTCTGCTTGCAGGTCTTGTGGGTCCTTCCTGTACTGTGTGTGTTTTAAGGGGATTGAGGTGTCACTGGGCAGATGGAACGTCCCTGTTTGAGAATCTGGGGTCGGGCACCCGAGACAACATGGATGACACTTCCCCGTCATCTCCCCAAGATAGAGATTGTGTTTGTGTGGTTGATGTAGTTCTGGCTCGTTTCTGTTGTTTGAAATCTTTTCTCGGGTCAACATTTAATTTGGTCCCAGAGGCTTTTAAGTTTGCCTAAAAATATCTCACAGTTCCTTCATTTATTTTTCTATTCCTAATGTTTTTTTAATCCCCGAACACAAGTCATGAACGTCGTTGTTTTTGGGCTTCTCGTGTGGAGGAAGTTCTCTCAGTCTTAGTATCTTAGTAACAGAATTGAAGGAATCTGGCTTTCATGTAGATTCGGCGGCACTCCGTCAGTCAGAGATGATCCCATCCCAGCAACTTTTTGGTACCCATGCTTGCATCACTCTCTGAAAGCCCAGGGGTCCGTATGATGACAGATTAGGCTCATCTGAACAACCCAGCGTGTGCGGCTGAAGCGCCAGTCTCTGTGATTTGGGGTTAAAAACCTGGATCACTAGTTTGAAGTGGGGGTGGGGGGGGTGTTAATAATTCATCAAGGATCCCCCATCTCTTCCCACAGCGTTTAATCTCCTTTGTCGGATTAAAGGTACCTCTAATCATATTGATGCTGCTCCGATCCGTCCCTCAGAAGCCTGGGAGATGCTCCCTACAGCCCATCGGCAACATCCTGGTCTAGCGGCGCATGGCTGTGTTCAAAGGGCCGTCGCTCGCTCGCTCGCCACCAACACCGCCGCCGGTTTAGATGAGTCCTTCTCTCCTTCCTGCCCCGCTGCCACACTCACTCCATAGACCCGCTGTCTCTCTCTTCGATTGCCCCACTCACACCTCGCTGTTGCTCCCGGTGCGCAAGACGACATTAATGCACAGGACTCTTGGAGTTAATGACTTTTGCCGAGCTCTCAGATAGATGCACAGCTCTCGCCCACATCGAGCGGCGAGCGAGCTGGTTCGTCTAAAGTGCCTCTTTTCTTCCCTCCCAGACTCTTATTTCACGCGCCTTTAAAACAGGCTTTACATCTGGGATCGGGTCCTTAGACGATATCCTCAGCATTCAGCTACGCCGCGAGAGAGGCTCCAAGTCATTCCAATATGGCGACTAGATTTGACAATATTTGGCACACCAGAGAGGTTGCGCTACTGAAAAAAGAGGCAGGCAGACATTTGATTAAGATTTTCAATTTATAAGACCGAGTAGAGGAGCCAAACTCCATCAACTTGGGACCATCATCCTGAGGAAAAATATCTAGTTTAAAATAAGTCTTGGTTGAAGTGACATATCTGGTGTGTTGAACATTTTCAGAATTATAATCTGTAATTCAGGTGTAAAATTAGTCCGTTTTGAAATCCAAGCTATCTCCGGCCGTAGTAAAATGGAGGCCAGTGCCCTTTCCTGGAGTAATTAGGTTCCCCTGGCCATGTGGAGTTGGACCAGTACACCCATAGCTATCCACAAGTTCTGCTTCCTGAACGCCACGTGTGCCGTTTTCAATTTAGTAATTTTATTCACGTGATATGATCAGTGCTGTATGTTCACAGATATGCTGTCATTACCTGCATGGGATTGAGTTTACAGAAATGGTGCTGGTTTGTTTGCATATAAATACACTCTCTTTGGACGTCTCTACTTGCTGGGCATTTGCACTTAATTGTTCATCTTCATATTGTCCATAATCATCCAGTATCATCCATTATCACACAGTGTCACCCAGTATCATCCATGATCATCCATTATCAGCCATAAACCAGGATGTTTAGCGACTGCATTCTAATTGGCTCACGTCTCAACACAGGAATCAGAATCCCCCTAATTAATTACCTACATTTCATGTAAAGTTAAGCACTGAGACATTGTAAACACTATGCGTAGCCATACTGGGAATCCCATATAAAGTTAAGCACAGAGAAAGTGTAAACACTATGTGTAGCTATACTGGGAATCCCATTTCCAGCCCCTTTAACACGTGTTCGAGGTCTTGCTCGTGATCCCAGAGTCACCTTGAAATAGAAGGATGCCCTGAGCACCACCCCGTGGACATCGGCTTTGATATGGGGACAGAGTAAGGCCTGTTGACGGATCACGGAGTCGTCACAGTCTCGCTGTCAACCGTCATCTGGGGAGGCTGTCTCCCACCCTCACACCCCCCCTCTGAGGTAGAGGCTGTCTCCCAGCCTCACACCCTTCTGAGGCAGAGGCTGTCTCCCACCCTCACACCCCCCTCTGAGGTAGAGGCTGTCTCCCAGCCTCACACCCTTCTGAGGCAGAGGCTGTCTCCCACCCTCACACCCCCCTCTGAGGTAGAGGCTGTCTCCCAGCCTCACACCCTTCTGAGGCAGAGGCTGTCTCCCACACTCACACCCCCCTCTGAGGTAGAGGCTGTTTCCCACCCTCACACCCCCCTCTGAGGTAGAGGCTGTCTCCCACCCTCACACCCCATCTGAGGCAGAGGCTGTCTCCCACCCTCACACCCCATCTGAGGCAGAGGCTGTCTCCCACCCTCACACCCCATCTGAGGCAGAGGCTGTCTCCCACCCTCACACCCCATCTGAGGCACAGCGTGTTATTCAGATCCTCCTCATCCCCTCCTAGGGAACTCAGTATGCATGATCTGAAGCCAGTAAATGACTAATCCTCCTCCTTGACATTTTCTACCCATCCTGCAGAGACAGGCCCCCATAAGTAACCTCACACAGAGATGCTCCAAGAAGGGCAGGGATTGAAGTTATCCTGCAATCTGGGATGTTACCACGGCAGTAAATGAGGAGTGGGCGTCCGGCTTAGTTAACTGGCGGAGGAGGAGGTCTCGGTTCTGATATTACACACTGATCCACCGCCTATAGCAGATGACGGGCTGGACCAGGTTCTGGTGGGGTTTTTTCTTGCTGACTCCGACCCAGTGCCTCATTATAGAGAACCCGGCTGAGGTGGAGTTCTGGAAGAGTGATGGGACACCACACCAGAATACAGCACGCTGTGCACCTCTCTCTCTCACTCCAGAATCTATTGTGACCGAACGACTACGAGTGAGGGTGTGAGAGAGTGAGTCGATTTATAAAGGCGGTTGCGTTAAAGGCTTTAATATCTCCCCACCGCTTCCCGGGCCATGCGGTGTCCGGAAGCGCAGATTGGACCAACGGCGCCTTGAAAAGGAAGTCTATCATTCAAAACAGTTGAAAAGCGATATCCAACATGTTCACGAGAAATGCCGTCCTCGATTAATTTGGCTATATTCCCTGGGCATTGAGTACCTCGCCGCATGAAGCCGCGTAGGGCGGAATGTCGGAATTCAATTATTTTATCCATTTTCCACCAGCGTTGGTGTAATTCAGGGGAGTCATCAGGATATGTGTGTTTTATGATCATATCTTGTTAGGTGGAGGGAGTGTTTATCTCTGTTAGATGGGCTATTTCCACCCCAGGACGGGAGGTTCTGTTCCCCCGGCGGATTGGGTTTTCTACGGTACCATAATGCTCTACACGGTTCTCTGCTGGCAGCCGTCTTGCTTGTCAGGTATCGTCGACCCAGTGCTATCGAGACTATTTGGAACATGCACGCCCTGCCCTTGCGCATTTGTCTTTTTTTTACGTCCACCCGATGGTTTGTTGATTTGTTTTTATTTGTACCCGGACAACTAGTTCCAGTCAACGAGTTAAGGGGCTGTCAAGGTCTCTCTTTAATCGGAAACGAGAAAATCCAAGCAGAAAAAGACGACACTTAAACTTAATTAAACAAACAGAAAAACAGCTTAATTTGTGGAACTATTGAACGCGATTGAGACGGAATTACTCCAAGCAGCCCCCCCCCACCCCTTCCCACGCCCCCCCCTCACACACTCAAACACCCACTGTCAAACAGTACAGCTTAATTGCCACATTCCAGTCACACTCTCTTTAATGAAGCTGCCATCTAATTGCAGGGAAAATTGCTCCTAACAATAACAGTGTTTTATGGCTTGGATTCAGACTGTATATATGACAGCTTAGCGTGATGGATGGAAGCAGGTAGATTTTACAACCTGTGATCCTTTCACCCTGTTCCTTCCTTACCTTGGTTACCACACAGGGACCCAGTGGATACATGCCAGAGGCACGTACACACACACACACACTTCTCACACACATATACACACACACACTTCTCTCACACACACACACACACACGTGTGCCCTTGTCTTTCGGAACGGATGGATCCGGCGAGCCAATCAGATTCGCATGTAGAATGTACTGTGTGCGTGCTGGAGTTAGGTTAGGTCACTAGTTCCTTTATGTTTGCAATCTTTATTAAGTTTGGCATGATGATGATAATGATGGCATGGTCATTGAGGATGCCGAAGGCTGAATCCGGGTAAATGACAGGCATGTTATCTTTCTAGTTGTGATGCTGTTGTTGTCTTGTCTATTAAGTAAACCAATGCCATCATCACCTCATCTTCCTCACTGTAACTGCCCCCCCCCCCCAAACCCCCTTATATAACAATCCAAGATATCCCATGAAGCGAAAAGAGGAAACATCCATTTTTCCCCTGCTGTTGCCGAGATGTTATTTCTGCAGAGCCAACAGGAGCGATCCTTCACATTGCATCAGAGCAGACACAACATTAACGCTGAACGGTGAACTTCCTATGCTGCCTTTTTTCTCTCTCATGACTTTTCCTCTCTCTCTCTCACCACCTCACTTACTAACTTACGCTCTCTCGCTCCCTCTCTCGCTTGCTCATGCTTTTTGCTCTCCGTAATAAAACTTTAAAGAGATAAGAAGCTTTTTTCTATTTCAGGGTCACCATTAAACTGAATAATGCATTGACAGTGGAAGAGCAGCTTGAGTTCTGTGGAGGATAGAAGCACAGGCTTCAATTAAATTATACATCATTATCACAGCTGGCGAGGCGGTAGACGGCCCTCTCCTTTAAATGTTCCATGTTTCTGTCTTGTCCAATATTGTTTGTGGAGCAACAGCAGCTTCCTGTGCCAGTAGGCGGCCTTTCCTGGGAAGCAGATTAGACAAGACTCCGTGGCATTGACGCAGGGAACGGTGGCACAGCTCAAACAAACAAGAACGACAGGGCTGTATTTGGTGTGTGGTAGATCGTGTGGACCGGGGTGTGAGGAATGGTGTCTGTTTGGTTTGGTAGAATCTGTATTTTCGAAACATAGACGGTATCAGTGAAGTGAAGCCCACCAACAATTACCGCACCTGAAGCAATTTGTAAAGTTCATGGAGATAAGACAAACATTGAGATCTCCGTGAGATTTCGTGAGATGTCCCTGCGGCTCTCCAGTCCAGCTTTGGGATCTTTTCTTACCTATCCAGTTCTTTTGCTGCACCATGGTCCTTATCCCGCTAGCTAATTAGCCCTCATAACCTTCATTAACCCACCCGTGCGTAATAATGTAATAACTGGATGTGCTCATTACTCACGCTGATGGATTAAGATAACAGTTGCGCTATCGACCACGTTTAAATATGACATTTCCTACCGGGTTACTTTCCCAGGAAGTCATCTGAAAGTTGGACAATCAGTGGCAATGATTGCTGAGTTCCACAGAATCTCTTCCCGCATTCCGGGCTGCGGTCGACGGGCCCCAGCGGCGCCGTCAAACTGGGTTCTCGGTGACCGGGGAGGTTGCCCTTAAAAAAATGTGGATATGTCGTACCCAGTCATCGGTGGCTGCTCGTTCGGTAGGGTTTGCAAGTCCGTCTCGTTTTCCACAGTGAGTGTATAAAACGCTGGCAAATTCCAGAAGCGCAGCAACTTTTCTCTCAGTGAACCGTTGCCCTGTTATGCTGGCTGAATATCGATTAGTTAAAGGCTAGGATTTAGTAATGAACACCAGAGCGTGACATTGATAATGCTAACGTCTGGCTGTGCTTCTGTGGAGGAGCTCCACGCTAAATGTTAAGCCGTTGTGAGCACACGTGTTGTTGTGCGTTAGGCGCCCTGTGCACGTTTGGGATGTTGGACGACGGTCTTTATTGTCCAATTGATCATACTCTCGCTCTGGCTGCCTCGAGAAAACATCTCCCTATCGCTGAATATGTAATGGCCATTGCTTCGGATATATACTACGCAAGGAATATCAATAAGCTCCGACAGAGCAGTCCAGTCTTTGGAAATGATAGTTGTCCGCATATTATTCTCGTGCTTTCTTCGGCCGTCAACGACGGATACGCAGAGCCACGAGGACTAACACGAAGCCCTGTTAGATCGTGGAAGACGACAGGGAGGGAACGCGTACGCTGGAGCCGGATTAGGAGTTTAGCGGCTGGGAAAACGGTAGCTCTTCATTCAAGGTGACCCCGCGTTGCGTGGTGCTCCTGGCAGAGGGCAAGGCCAGAAGTGAGGGTAATCCTTCCTGCCTGGTACTCTGATAGCTGTCACGTCGACAGACATTGTCGCCAGGGCCCGAGGCATGTAATTACACGTTTATTGGCTTTAGGAAGACTGCTTCGTTCATTCAAAGCATAATCTCAGACTGTAGTGCAGATACATCACGCGAGTATGAGGGGCTGCTCTCTCTCTCTCCCCCGCTCGCTCACTCTCGTCGGGACTTGGGAGCGAACGTTAATGGGATTTTATGAATTCAGGTTTGATGCATGTACGGTACTGTGTTATTGCCTCATCTCCCTAGACTTAACTGCGGGTTTTTAAGTTGAAAGGCCGGGGTGGAGAGGGAGAGAGGGAGAAAGCCGGCTGGTGTCTGGACCGACTGGCAGCCAGCCTTGACACCATTAGCTCCGGTGACACATTAAGGTTCTGTTCGCCGTGTAATTTGTTTTGTCTGTCATTTTGATGGATCTCTTGTTTCCCGGGCACTTCCTCATGCGACGGCAGGGAAAAAAAGCACACGCAAAATCGGGCGGCTCGAGGACATTGTTAAACGTACTTCAGAAAGGGAAGGAGAAGGCATTTGTTTTCTCCAAAACGGGTTGTTGTCTTTGCTAATGGGCGCGGGCAGCCACGTGGTGTGGACGAGACAAACCGATGCCTAATTTTTGGGCGAAAAGCTAATTTGAGGGCAGGGTCCAGAGGGCTTGAAATAATTTGGTAAACAAGCTCCGGTACTCGACCCACGACTCTGTTCTCGGCTTCACAATACATTTCTCAGATCACTTGTTTTGACTTCCTGGCGTTGTCAGACGACTTTAAGTGGCGACACAAGGCTCCGATTAACTGTGCCCCTCTTGAACCTCCTTTGCACTTTGACTCTCCAGCTGTTTTGCGTTGATCACTTTTCCATTTCGTCCGGGGCGAAACCTAAACGAGAGCCGCGACTGAACCAGGCCAAACGGGCGCTCCCTCCGTGGGGCGCATGTGGCAGGCAGGAGCACTGTCGGAGCCAGCTGCCTTCTGTCAGATGGTAGCTCCTGGATATGGCGGAGGGCTGGTGTAGTTTATTAATGCACCCCGTCGCCAGTCCCCTACGGCCCCTAGCTGCTGGGGAAAAACTGCAAACAGAGCCGCTACCAAACACCGGCAGCCGACCTCCACACAACCAGCCGACTTTCGCGCGTGTGTGATCGGAGGGTGGGATTAGAACGTGCGTGACAGGAAGTCCACATAATGTCCACATTGTTTGGTTCCTGGTGGATGTCGAAGAGCTCTGAACAGCTAAGTCACTCTCCCTGTGATCTGACTGAAATGCAGACCGGGTCTGTCCTCTCACTCCACTGTCCTCACGCAGATTTGATTTCTAGATCTTAAAATCTGTGTGTGTGTGTGTGTGTGAGAGAGAGAGTCAGTAGTGTAAGTGTGTAACAGACACATCACAGCCCTGAAGGCGTGACTTTCCCTCAGTCTCTCCCGGTATTGGGGAGATAATGTGTGACAGCTGAATCTTTTCACCGCTCTAATCCACGGAGCCCGGGACGAAATCACGTTTAGGGATCAACGCCGTCGCATCGTCGCCACGAAAAGAACGCACAACACACTGCAGGCTCTATTTAAGGGCGTTAGAGCCCATGCAGGAAACAGTCGGCAGAAACGCCTCCTGGCACCTCTGTCGCTTTTCAATTAAAGCAGAAACAGCCGAACGGATTCTGCGGGCCTATGTTTGCAGAAACGGATAGTGTTATAATCTCTTCATTCATTCACAAAGTAGTCTATTAAACCGTGACATCTTGCCAAGTGAAATGAGAGACTTGCACTATGACAGAGAAGCGTTTAAAGGAAAGAGAGCCTGGGATTATTCAAATGGAGAATCTGGGAGAATGGGCTTTGCTTGCTTTCTCCATGTGTTTGTTTCTTTCCCTGTCCTTTTAACTGTGGCTCCCGGTTTCTCTCTGAGGGATATATGCAAATGGATGAGAAGAATGTCTTTCTGGTTTTCTGCACGTTTTCTGCAGATCGGATATATCTCTGAAGAGAGATGGGGATGTTAAGATAGAAGAAGTACTGCTTGGGTGAATTGTCTTGCGTTAATATGTTATATGCTGCAATAATAATTACACAATGTTCAATTAAAGGATAGCTCAGGTTTTTTTGTCTTTTCTCCCAAATATATGTAACGGATTTGCAAAATGATCTTGAAAGTGTTTACGAATATATTATTCTATAATCATGTCAAAATGACCGTGATGCTGTCATTTTCCGTCCTTAAGTGACCTATATGTAATTGACAGTGCTGCAGCAGAGAGGTTCTGGTAGATCTAAATGTACATTGGTTAGATAATAACAACAAATATGTCTCTATTGAATATGTTTAGGCTTTTGAAGAGAGTCCTAGACAGGTATCCAACTGGCATGTTGCTGCTGAGAGAATGTCTGCCCTCCCTCAAGTCGCGCACATGTTGATAGGACAACATTTTAGACTCTGCGACACTCCAGGTAGAAACACCTAGTTAAGTGAGCGTGGAAGGTCTTGGTTATTTCCAGCCGGTCTGGGGTCCGACCCAGACAGTAGCTGCTGATGGAAGGGAAATGAGCCAGCAGCTCCCTGCACTTAGTGCGTAATCACTGAATACTGAGAACGCCGCTCCAGCACGGGTCGGTCAGCGTCTCCGAGGGGCCAGGAAAAGCTGGAGGAAACTGTCACAGCTTATAAAGCCCGGCTCAGGAGAGAGGTGTTACTGTTACGCTGCAAAGGACCGGGGAGCCGAAACTGCTGAGCTGCAATTCGACGGGCATGTTTCGTCCCGGCTGCTCGCGTATAGCTGCTGACTAGCATTGTGCATGGGAAGAAAGAAATAAACCGGGACGCTCCGCTTCCCCGCTGCAATTACTCAGTTTTGAAAAAGATCCAAGTTTGTCCAGCGTTTATTGGAACAACCTGGGTTAATGCGGTATGGAGGACTCTGCTCCAGTTCATTACTGGGGACTAAATCCTTTTTCGCAATCAAAGTGCATTGGTAATGAGGCAACATGCAATTAACATATTGGAACAGCTTTTTCGATTAATGAAGATAATTTCATCGAGTATGGAAGGATCCCACGTGATGTGAATCTCGAATCCCTCCCGTCCCGAACCCCTCCCGCTCAGTGACCGCTTAAAACAGAAGGTGTGGACAGGCTCGGAAATAAACGGATGAATCAACAGATGTAAGTTTACATGCCAGTGTGACAGGTGACTGATGATATGCTCCGTCTTTCTCGAGGACAGCGGCGTTCCGCATGGCATTGTAACGCGCTAAAATATCTCTGTCATATTTCGTGGAAAGGTAGTGCTACATCACACCACACTTCCTGGAACCATAATAAAAAAGGTTAGAGACCGGTAGCACTCGCCCAGCATTAGTACCGACACTGTGTACGCCCTTTTGACAGGTGTTATTTCAAATGACTTTGATACATTTTACCATTGTTTGGTCGTGGAATTGAATCCCACTACCTGGAAGGGTGACTCATTTCGTTTACAGGGTAACCTTCGCCAACTATTCTCCATCCACATTGCACGTAGCGCTTTCAGGAGGGCGACCGGAGAAGAAGCGGTGAAGGCGTAACACTAAATAGGTCAGGGCGATCGCAGATGAATATTTCATCGCTAGTTCTATATTGGTGCTTTGAAATGGCTCTGGAGAAAAAGCTGTTTTGAAATATACTTCCTGTTGTGCCGCGCACAACGCGTTCACCGCGGTTACCTCGTCTCCAGTGACATTCTCCTCCTTGTCTTAGTCAGGTCCTATTCTTAGTCCTGATTATCTGGCATTGCATGCATATGAATAGTTAATTCTGACTAAACGTGAAACCTCAACGGAAGTTCGGTGAGTTCTCAGTCGGAAAAAAAACACTGAAAGAGTGTAATCCGCAACGGTTTTCTCGCATCAGTATGCTTTCGGTGACCTTGTGTCTGTGCCTCCATCCTCATATATTGGTGTAAGTCTGTCAAATGTTACCTCAAATGTGACATAATTTTCTTATATCTGTAGGTATTTTGAGAGCCTTGTGTCAGGTCTGTAAGGAAACACTCGCTAAGTGTGATTGCCATTGCATGGACGTTTGAGTCTCTTCAACACTGGACAAGCTCAAAGTCAACTAGGAGCTGACTGACATGTTTCGTATCCTAACCCCCTCTGACATCTTTTCACAGCTCAGGGGAATATCAAGCCTAGAGCTGGATCAGGACTGTGGGAAAGGATATCTGATAATAAATCATTTAGTGATGTACAAGAGGGCCCTCAAGGGGGGTGGTCTTTATAGCCTAGCCTTCCATATATCTTCCAGGCTAATGGTGGCATGTATATCCGAATAGTTCAGAGGCGAGAAGAGGCACCCCACTTTTGCTTCAGCGTGTGTTTTTCCCGGCGCAGGTTTGGTGCGCCTAAAAACCACAGGACGGTGAGTCAGATCTCATCCCATCCCAAACTCTCATCCTCTCAGAGCTGATGTTCCCGACCCTGGGGTATCGTGAGCTCTGCATCTAACTTCTGATCCCAATCACAACCTGTTATCTAGCTGCGGTTCGCTCCACTCTGAGAGAGAGAGAGAATGCGTCACCCTAGCCCGCTCAAATAGCGTCACTCCGATTAAAACGAGCCCTGCACTCGCCAGGCCTTTATCTCCTCTTGTTCCCTAGCCACAGAAATTGTCTCCTTAGGGGCAGGGGAGACAGAGAGAGAGAGCAGACAGCAGGGAATTGGTAGAGAGAGACGGAGCTAGCTTTATCTCAATCAGCAGCAGACACAAAAAAAAGTTCAACAGAATTATTTTTCCCCTTCAACTGGGGTCATTTGGGTTAAGTGTAAAGCGCGTCACTCTGATAACAGGATCCAGAGTTTGTCCCAGTGTGTGTCTTCTAGTCGGAGGACTCGTCTTCAAGGACAGCTGGTGAATTAAAATCAAGGAGCAGGTGAGGAAAAACCGGGAGTGATAAGAAGTGGAGTCAATGGGGTTCTCGCTTTAAACTAAAGCCTTTCACACTGTTGGTGGAGCTAAGTGGTTCTCAACGCGTCTTGTATTTCCTTTGGGTGAATCAATCCGAATGTTATGATGACGAAACTCTGAAACTTCGGCATCAGTGTCTTCGCGGGCTGATAGTGTTACCGCGTGTGTCACATCCTTGTGCTTTGTCACATCCGTCTCTCTCACACAGCTCAGTTGCGATATTTTGTCGGGTGAACTTGTTAGGGACTTTGCCTTTCCCCACCTCCCACTCGTGACGGTCTGACATGCCCGGACAGGCGTGTGCACTGGCAGCCCGATTGGGTTCAAAGAAACAAACTATTTGTTCTTGTCGAAATGGGCTTGTGGGCTGAACCTACAGCGCTGGCCTGAGCTGACATTGTAGGAAAGCCCTGGAGCATGGATCTAGAAAGATAGACTTGTTTGACAGCAAAGGGCACGAGGAGGCCACTGCCGCACTGCCGGACTCCTCATCAGACTGTCTGAGTGGAACCATAAGACTCTGACAGGATCCTCCATGACCTTGACCCAATGAATACGGCACCAGGGCCGTTTGGCCATTGATAACCTCCGATTCCCGTCGAGCGCCTACCTCCCTGACAGAGTAGCCGAGTTAGCTGCCATGTTTCCTCCGTCGTGCCTGCCGTTAGCTCACACCGCGGCCCTACTAGATCTACCTCCACACGAATTCCCTGTTAACCTCCAATTAGTTTTCCCATTCACTCTCGTCTCTCCATGAACTTTCGCGCTATTAATCGAGGACAGCGCTTGATTGACAGCGCTTATCGCCGGTGGATCAGTGCAGGGCCGCCTATCTGGGCTCAACTCGTCTGACTGCGAGGGACTATCGGTGCTGCTGCTGCTGCTATCTCCCACGCCCGAAGCGATTTCCTACTGCCTACCAGAGGAACGGCTGCCACATCTAGGGGCTCAGACTCACGCTCTTATCTCTTCCATTTTTAAACATCCCACAATCAAGGAGCCCTCAGCGGTCTTCTGTTAATTGCTGGAGGGTAATAAATCACAGATGCCCCTCTACCCCTCCACCAACCTAGCCTACCTCCCTCACCCCACACACCTAGTAACTCCCAGGCAGCAGGTGGGTAATAATCGGACTTGTACGCCACCGTCTCCGGATCCGCCTCCCCCATCAAACCCTCTCAGCACTCTGGTATTCAGCCTCCACTCCGGCACGCTGCACGGCGACCCAGTTTAACAGCCTTCTCCCTTTTAAAGGAAGAACTGAAACAGTCCCTCGTGGGGCATAATCTCAGGCATTTCTTTGCCACTGCCAACACGGAGGTTCTGGCAGGGGGTTGGGCTGAATGTCTAGCTGGTGGTTGGGCTGAAGTTTTGGAAGGGGGTTGGGCTGAATTTCTGACTGGTGGTTGGGATGAAGTTCTGACTGGTGGTTGGGCTGAAGTTTTGGAAGGGGGTTGGGCTGAATTTCTGACTGGTGGTTGGGATGAAGTTCTGACTGGTGGTTGGGCTGAAGTTCTGGCTTGGGGTTGGGCTGACTTTGTTGTGTTAGATGTATTTCACATGTGCTCTCCATCACTGCCCCAATTTACTGGATTACTATCTTATTACTATGGATATGTTACGTCAAACCGGCTTTGCTGTATTTAAACAGATGCTGCGTGAGCGTGTTGATATTTCCGTGACAGGATTTACGTGTAATTTGATTGCTTTAATTAACAATCTATACGCTCTCCGTGGGCAGGTCCGCATCCCCCCCTCCTAAGCGCTTGATGTTTAATCTGAGATGAAATGGCCAAAGTGAAAACCATGTGCTATTTAAATTAACATACAGCCTATGGTTTAAGGAGACAAGCACGCAAATAGCTTGCTAGAGTAAAGTAATACTACGCTGTTATTTTTCTAGGTCGTCGAAATAACCGTATCTTATGATATGAGGTGGTTGGGTATCGTCTAGATGAGTGGAAGACTATGTTGACGAATAGGGAAACAGCCCTAGTGTTAATAATGCTCAAATTAATTACTCTTTGAAAGGGAAATGTTGCCTTTGGGCTACTGGTGATCTCAGCCACATCACGTGGCCATATCTAGATTCCTCTTCTCTAAATCACATGCACATCTTGTCTGCGGTGTTCGCCTGACATTAGACACGACTCAGGTCTTTGAGACTCATGATGATGATGATGATCTAGATGAAGGTGTGAGTGATGGTAACCACAGCCATCTCAGTCCTTGCCCAAAGCCACGGTGGCAAACATGTCCTGTTACATTCCTCTCTTCCCCATCGACCGCTCTGTCGGATGTACCGATCGTGTTTTCTTCTAAACCCCGTGGTTAATTTGCAATATCTGGTGCTTGCAGTCTCTCTCCGGTACAGTATTTGTCAGGACTTCAGAGCATAGAAACTGTCACCGTAAGTCAATGTCAACAGGACAGCCCTGTGCGAACTCCCAGTCTCCCGTCTTGTTACCCCGCTCTACCCCGTCCCCTCTTCCCCTGGGTACTAATTAAAGACGGAGCAGAGGAGCCCGGGCAGACTTCCGTTCGCCGCATTGGGGCATCCCTCTCTGTGTCTCGGCGTCTCCTCCCAGGGCCAAAACATCCATTCACACATTCCCACATATCCCAGTGTCAGAAATGCTAATTGTCTTTCCCCCGATGGATCTTGCCACAGTCGAGCAGAACATATTGTTCGTCGAGGTGGGTCTACTCAAGCTGTACGGCTGTCATAATGAATGTTTGGAAACATTTCAACGCTCAATTAGCAGCTCGAGGATGTCGTGAACATGTTGTTGGATTCAATTGAAATCCCGTGTTAATTGATATTTTGGCGAGATTATCCGTTCCAAGATCACGTATCTTTTTTAGGACCTGAAGTATGTTGTGGGCTCCGCAGCCGATGTCACACAGCGCTGTCTCTCTTGGCATTACGGGGTCAGAACACCAGTCAACTTGCTGCTGTGCGTCTGTCTGAGTCCGTAGGAATCTAATAGATCTGTGAAATGAACAATGATATAGTTGGGGCAAATATTTCCCTGGAGGTTGGCGAGGCCAGCTGTTGAAAAACACGAAATTGCTTGTGGAGCCGTGGTTGCCATAGTAAAGGAACAGTCCGGAAATAAAAGAATCAGTTCGCTAACGTTAACGGGCAGCAGATAGCACTTGCAAGCACTGGATGTAATATTGAAGTTTTATCTCACGGTATGTAATAAATCCTCCTGACTTCTATTATTCATTGCATAATGGCTTCCATTCATCACACAAAACAAGAACTACCAGAGCTCTGAGGCTTTTTTCAAAGGGAAGCCTTCAAAGGCTTTGTAGCGCAGTTTATATTTGGGGAGAAAATACATTATGTCGCGCTACAAAAGAACGGTGAAAGGAAAGTTCAAGCTTGACTTTTGTTTGGGTAACAGCGCTTGCTTTATTGTGTTGCGAGTTGTGGACATTAGTTTTTTCACTGTTTTGTAGCGTGTATGCAGCATATCTCTACTCTCAAGCACTCACTCTAGCGAACACCCCCGCGCACACAGGGGTATTGTTGAACCTGACCGTCAAAGCTCTAGTTCTCAGATCATCATGTCGCTAAGATAAATTGTATATATCTCCTATTACAGACAACCTTAAAAATATAACCGGGCAAGGAAATGCAGTTTACAATCTAGGATTAACTGTTTAATTGAGCGTCCTTCACCTGTTAACCTTTTCGAAATTCTCAATCAGCACATTGAGTTATTCCAGTCCATTATTCCAGTCAGTTATTCCAGTCAGGTAAATGTACTTGGTTTTACAACGCGACATGCCCTCTTACATTACCCTCCATCTCTCTGTTTCTTAGTATTGTCTTTACCAGTGAAGTAGAAGTTATTTGCTGGACCTAATTACCTGCTGAAATGTTAATGTAGAGCGGGTGGACCAGAATGGGCTAAATGGTGCAGAAGGCCTGCGTGCCTGAGACACAGGGCTGGATACCACAGGGGAGGAAGGGTGGGGGTCGGCTCGAGAAGCAGAGGAATACTAGCTACCTGAACGGGTGCAGTGCCAAGGTGCCAGGCTCATGTCTGAGGTGCCAGGCTCATGTCTGAGGTGCCAGGCTCTAACAATACACGGCTCATGAACTTCACCTGTCCTGAATGACGGTTATAGTCACGTGGTACTGAAGTTCAGGTTTCGGCGCAGTCGCTGCTCTGATATATTTCACCGCGAATATTTTCTAGGCGACTTTGAGAACGGTTGTTTTTCAGTCGGATGAAAGGACTTATCGTTCAATTAGGGCGATCTCTCTGAAAGGGTTTGCGCTGAACCCTTTGTGCTGCCTTCATCGTGTAGCAAAAGGGCCGTACTCAGCACTTTGAGACGTAATCGATGCGAGGTCACCTCAGTTGGATGTTCCCTTCACATCTGTGTATAACAGTGTTCTGGCTTGACAAACACTTTTTTTCGGAGACTCTTTGCTCTGTAATTGTGCCTGCCATTGGGGCGATTTGAAGGCACTTTCATAAATCCGCACACAGAGGAT
Source organism: Dallia pectoralis (assembly GCA_029465975.1). NCBI lineage: Eukaryota > Metazoa > Chordata > Actinopteri > Esociformes > Umbridae > Dallia > Dallia pectoralis. The sequence continues at coordinate 3,321,733 of CM055748.1, read as the reverse complement.
AAGAGAGTTGTTAGCGTGATTGGTGGACACCCAGCCAGGTCGGCCCGATGTGGCAGTAGGGTTCACAGCTAGTCATCTGGCCCCTTCTGTTACCAGGAACCGTCCAGGAACCCCTACCAGAACAAAGAGTCTGGTCTAAGCCAGAACTTGGCCCCACTTTTCACACACACTTAAATGTGCCCCCCCCCCCACACACACACACACAGGTGATCAGGGGCACCAAGGAAGATTTTGGCCGGCCTTCTGACGGTGCCCAACAATAGCAGATAGCAGCTGCCCGGGTTCCATCGCCAAACAGATGGAAGGGCCAGAGTAGAGGTGGTTAAAAATGTCTGCCCGAGTTCCTGGCTGTCAGAGGGCAATGTGTTTAGATAAATTAACACAGCAGGAGGAAAAACAATGGACGACACCACACTCCATGACCAGCTTGAGGAAGGGCAGCGGGGGCGTGAAGGAAAGGCCTTTGGAGGTCCTGGAGCCACACCAAGGCTAATCTTTCACCACAAACCCGGTGGAGCAGTGCCAGGGAAGAAAAAGACATGGAACCGTGCACCAGAATGCACTTTGGAAAAGGTGGAGGGCTCTAGAGTGGGTGCGGGCTTCTAGATAGCCCGGGTAGCAGATGCAGGACTAAGAATTGGCCTGGAACCACATGTCTTAACCGGAATAATTACCGCGGCAGACACAGGGTCACAACTCTCGCTTTTCAGTCTACAGTTGGCGCGCCACCAGCTGTGGGGCTTTCGGGGAAGTCTTGCAGTAGAGTTCTCCATGAATAACGCCCGGTCTACCGTGTCGACCTGACGCTGCTTCTGATGCTCTCCTGGGCTGTCATGGCTTTGTTAGCAGAGGGAGGTAATTTGAGGAAGAGGGGAAGCTGGCAAGCTGACCCCTGGCGCGACATCCGGGGCCTTCGCAGCGCAGAGTCCCTGGGAGCAGAATGGTCCTGTGAGGAGTGGAGGGAGGGAGGGAGAGAGAGAGAGGGTGCTTAGGCAGGGTAATTTAAGAGCAGGACAGACAGATGGGATTGAGGGCAGAGAGAAGGCTCTGGAGGGCAGCTGTAATTAGACAGAAGGGCCCTCCTGAGTGCGGAGATGGAACTCAACCACTGTGACAGGAAGAGTGAGAGAAGAGAGAGCGATAAGGACGGGAAGGGGAAAGACGGAAGTTGAGAGAGAAAGGGAAAAAGGAAAAATAGTGAGAGAGTGAGAAGAAAACATACTGAGAGAGGGGAGGAGGAGAGTGCGACGGTGGTATGCAACAGCTACATGTATGTCATCCACATGAAGGTATGCAACAGCTACATGTATGTCATCCACATGGAGGTATGCAACAGCTACATGTATGTCATCCACATGGAGTTATGCAACAGCTACATGTATGTCATCCACATGGAGGTATGCAACAGCTACATGTATGTCATCCACATGGAGGTATGCAACAGCTACATGTATGTCATCCACATGGAGGTATGCAACAGCTACATGTATGTCATCCACATGGAGGTATGCAACAGCTACATGTATGTCATCCACATGGAGGTATGCAACAGCTACATGTATGTCATCCACATGAAGGTATGCAACAGCTACATGTATGTCATCCACATGGAGGTATGCAACAGCTACATGTATGTCATCCACATGGAGGTATGCAACAGCTACATGTATGTCATCCACATGAAGGTATGCAACAGCTACATGTATGTCATCCACATGGAGGTATGCAACAGCTACATGTATGTCATCCACATGGAGGTATGCAACAGCTACATGTATGTCATCCACATGGAGGTATGCAACAGCTACATGTATGTCATCCACATGGAGGTATGCAACAGCTACATGTATGTCATCCACATGGAGGTATGCAACAGCTACATGTATGTCATCCACATGGAGGTATGCAACAGCTACATGTATGTCATCCACATGGAGGTATGCAACAGCTACATGTGTGTCATCCACATGGAGGTATGCAACAACTACATGTATGTCATCCACATGGAGGTATGCAACAGCTACATGTATGTCATCCACATGGAGGTATGCAACAGCTACATGTATGTCATCCACATGGAGGTATGCAACAGCTACATGTATGTCATCCACATGGAGGTATGCAACAGCTACATGTATGTCATCCACATGGAGGTATGCAACAGCTACATGTATGTCATCCACATGGAGGTATGCAACAGCTACATGTATGTCATCCACATGGAGATATGCAACAGCTACATGTATGTCATCCACATGGAGATATGCAACAGCTACATGTATGTCATCCACATGGAGGTATGCAACAGCTACATGTATGTCATCCACATGGAGGTATGCAACAGCTACATGTATGTCATCCACATGGAGGTATGCAACAGCTACATGTATGTCATCCACATGGAGGTATGCAACAGCTACATGTATGTCATCCACATGGAGGTATGCAACAGCTACATGTATGTCATCCACATGGAGGTATGCAACAGCTACATGTATGTCATCCACATGGAGGTATGCAACAGCTACATGTATGTCATCCATTTGAGGAAATTAACCATTTATCAACAGAAGATCCCTACATGCTGCTGTATTCCTGTATTCACCACAGGTTATGTATTCGCCTGTATTCACCACAGGTTGCTGTATTCGCCTGTATTCACCACAGGTTCCTGTATTCGCCTGTATTCACCACAGGTTCATGTATTCGCCTGTATTCACCACAGGTTCCTGTATTCGGCTGTATTCACCACAGGTTATGTATTCTCCTGTATTCACCACAGGTTCCTGTATTCGCCTGTATTCACCACAGGTTCCTGTATTCGCCTGTATTCACCACAGGTTCCTGTATTCGCCTGTATTCACCACAGGTTATGTATTCGCCTGTATTCACCACAGGTTGCTGTATTCGCCTGTATTCACCACAGGTTCCTGTATTCGCCTGTATTCACCACAGGTTCCTGTATTCGCCTGTATTCACCACAGGTTCCTGCGTTGTTGTGGAACGCCAATTTATCACCTGGCATATTCTTCTGGCACACTGTAAAAATTTCACTGTAAATTTTACAGTAAATTACTGGCAGCTGTGTTCCCTGGCAGTTACTGTAATTTTTACAGCTCTTGCTGTAATTAGAATTTACAGACCTTTACTGTATTAAATAAATACAAGCTCTTACTGTATTTATTTGAATTTACAGTATATTACTGGCAGCTGTGTTCCCTGGCAGTTACTGTAATTTTTACAGCTCTTGCTGTAATTAGAATTTACAGACCTTTACTGTAATAAATAAATACAAGCTCTTACTGTATTTATTTGATTTTACAGTATATTACTGGCAGCTGTGTTCCCTGGCAGTTACTGTAATTTTTACAGCTTTTGCTGCAATTAGAACTAACAGACTTTTACTGTAATAAAACAGCATACTGTTCATAACTGGATTTACAGCAAATTACTGGCAGATGTGTTCCTGGCAATCACTACTGGTGGAATCTTACAAAATCAATTGCATCAAAGAATAAGATTGAGAATTTTACAAGAACATCATCACTTAATAATCAGGAAAGAAAAACATAACCAAGAATACCATCAAAATTACTTGTTTATTTTGTACAATTGTTGTCAAAAAGATGTCATGATATAACAGATTTATTGGCCTGTTTGAAAAAAAAAATACACAATGTGTGTATGCACTCATCAATTAGTCCAACCTGCTTCTTCTGGATTGGTCTTCTAGTCTTGCTGGATGCCACTTTTTTGCTGCTGGCTTTGGATCCATGCTCAGGATTTATGTCAATGAATTGCCTGAAAGACACAAAGAAACAAGCACCAATCAGCAATAGCAGTGCACCTTGTGCCCACAATAGATGAGGATGTTTTTGTGGACCAACCTAAAGAGCTACTGATCACAGCAATCACAATAGCCAAAGACACAGCAGACATTTGCCCCTCTTACCTTTGGATGAACTCAAGGGTACACGCAGCCTCTTCATATTCGATGTTGAAGTAACTTGCAAAGACAGTGGTGAATGATGTTTACCAGCCACCTGTTATTCTATTCTGACCATCCACTGCTCAGCTTCACCTGAAACCAAACAATATTTAAATAGATCAAAGAAAGGCACAAATACATAGTTTCAGACTTGAGCATTAAGCAGACATGGGACTACAGAAACTCACAGGATTTCACCAAAGGACCCCTGCTATATATACCGAAGCCTAAATGTAAAATTAATGGTGGAAGTATGTTTCATTGGAAAAATGTATTGGTCTAACTTACATCTGCTTGAAAGATAAAAGAGTATCTCTTTGTTGCATTGCCTGAATGGACAAGTAACTGCTGTGTCTTCAGTAATATGGATTTTCAAATTAAAGAACAAACTCTTCACATCATTACACCAAACACTGCAGAAATCCACATGGCATACTAAACTTAGATCAGCACGACACAATCTAGGATCAACAACAGGGATTTATTCTACATGGTGTCTTAATTGGTGCGTTTTAAAAGCTGCACATTTGGTGTAAGTGCAACTTGGAATGTTTCTGTGGATTCGCATGTGCCTGGTGTATGAATATGTAGTTGACAGGGAAACATTGTGAATATAAATGCACAGAATAAGTGAGTTAAAGTCCTTACAATTTTTACCACAGGACATGCAGTGACGCGTGGATAACTCACTTGTTAGTTTGAGCCTCAGGTTCCAGCATCAATATGTTTCTGTTTTTAACATCATACTGTTGAATAAAAGAAAACAAACTATTTAAAACCGGCACACGAGTACAGTGAAACCAACAAGCATTATATAAAACCGGCACACGAGTACAGTGAAACCAACAAGCATTATATGAAACCGGCACACGAGTACAGTGAAACCAACAAGCATTATATAACCGGCACACGAGTACAGTGAAACCAACAAGCATTATATAAAACCGGCACACGAGTACAGTGAAACCAACAAGCATTATATAAAACCGGCACACGAGTACAGTGAAACCAACAAGCATTATATAAAACCGGCACACGAGTACAGTGAAACCAACAAGTATTATATAAAACCGGCACACGAGTACAGTGAAACCAACAAGCATTATATAAAACCGGCACACGAGTACAGTGAAACCAACAAGCATTATATGAAACCGGCACACGAGTACAGTGAAACCAACAAGCATTATATAAAACCGGCACACGAGTACAGTGAAACCAACAAGCATTATATGAAACCGGCACACGAGTACAGTGAAACCAACAAGCATTATATGAAACCGGCACACGAGTACAGTGAAACCAACAAGCATTATATAAAACCGGCACACGAGTACAGTGAAACCAACAAGCATTATATATAACCGGCACACGAGTACAGTGAAACCAACAAGCATTATATATAACCGGCACACGAGTACAGTGAAACCAACAAGCATTAGCTGTCAGGAAAATATCCAATTTATCTGCGTGACTTACCAAACTTTGAGACGGAATCGTTGGTCGAAAAAATGGCGCAATCTTTCGCGGACGTTCCGCGAGATGTCGCCGATAATTACGTCGAATTAGAATCAGCTGCATTCAAATAAAAAACGCCAACCAGTCAAGTTAAAAAGTAAACGACATAATACCATTTCTGGCTTTCGTAATACTTGTGTTGCCCCCTCTAAAGTTAGTTAGCTTGTTAGTTAGACACACCACCACTCGAGAGAAACATGCCTGCTAATGTCGTCAAAACAATCTGCAAACATTTATCCATATAGTGAAGCCAAAGTAAGATACATGGGATTTAAGTTGCTGTAAAAAGTGTTAAAATTATAATAGTACAGCCACCGCAATAATTAATTAGCATCTTACAACGATTCAAATCACTAAAGGCGCTCTGCCCTCACATATTTTAATCTCCCGTGATGCAAAGCAAATTACAGTAAAATACTGTTGCCGCATGAGTAGACGCTAGACCCGATCATATTTCCCACAATGCATTTATATATACAGTAATTGCCTGTATTACCAAGACACAGTAAATTACTGTTGGAAATAGGCTGTAAATTTACAGCAATTTTTTACAGTGCAGACATGAAATGTAAATCGCCGTGGACCTCGGCCACCTGGGACATTATTTTTGCTGCAGACAGGGGCCGTTCTGGGGCATTAGAACCAAAGAGTGAAACGAAGCTATTATTTCCAAGTCATCAGACTGTTGAACCAATTGCCCATCTGCCCTGTACCCTGATCTGCATGTTAAAAACCTTGTACATACTCACACACATGCTTGCACTTTCACACCCACACACCCAGGCATATTTTATCAACTATAAAACACTGCTATTTAAAACTCCAATCCAATGTAACACGTGTGAAACTCCTTTTTGCTCGATTTGTTTTTAATCATATTAGTACATTTGTAATCCAACACTGGAGACGTCGATTTTTCCGACGTTAGAGGTACATAATTAAATCTGCACTGCATTATTCAACCAACACAGCCACGCATTAAGTGTCTGCCATGAACTAAACATCGACTCGTGACATGTCGGTCCGGTGCTTCCGCGGCAGGATGTTGTACGTATACACACAGTAACCAGGGGTCGAGTGTCACAACTGTGACGGGAAGGCGAACTGATTGTAACGAGCGAGGATAGGACGTAAACGACCAAACAGCGGACCAAACCAAACACACAACCCTAACCTACCTTCCAGTCCTTTCAGCAGGAACTGTCTGTCTCGAAGTAATCCAGAGGAGAAACGCCAACGGAAGATGTCAAAATGGCAGCCGGCAGCGCGTAGCGTCTGCAGTACGCTGTGGTGAGTTCTGTATAGCCGACATTAGCGTGTAATGAGAGCCAGACGTCGTGGAAATGATGCGTCTCCAATGAAACTGCTGCCTCTCGGTTAAGCGTTTTGACACTTTAGACTGCCGTGTGATGTCGGCGCGACGCGAGTCTGTTCATGTCTGTCGGTACTGAGGTGAGAATGGTGCCACAGCTCATTGAGAACGTCCGCCGGCAGGAACGGGCTCCCGGGGAGGACAAGGGGAACTGGAGCCATTATCCATGGGCCTCTGCTCCGGTCCGTCCACGCTACCCTGCATGCTAATGTGGGAGGAGACTCGGTACACCGGGCGCATACCTGAGCGCTGCACTGTTTGTGTGTCTCGTTTGAATTGCCCAACAGCGCCCCGGGCTCCGTTTGCCACGCACGAGATGTGTTCGTGTCTGCGGAGTAGGAAACGTACGCCGAAGGGAGCGAGCGCTAACTGTCTTCATTGACGCGCGTCGACTTGCGGACGTGTCGATCGCCTCGATGCCGACGCGTCGACTCGATGGTGGCTTGTCGATTCGCCTCAATGCTCATGTGTCGATTGGCCTCTATGATCACGTGTCGATTCGCCTCGATGCTGCTGCATCGAGAAAGCGACACATTTGTGTGGGGTGTACTTTCAGCTAAATAAAAAGAAAAGACCACGTCTGTCGGAGGGAGATAATGGCATCACTCCTGATGAGAGAGCCGCTGGAATGCAGTTGTGACGAGGAGAGGAGAAGCCCTTGTCACACTAATGAGGGATATTAGCCATACTTCCGACGCTTTGACAAGGTTGACAATTTACACTTTACACTAATTGCCTTTCAGAAGTACAGCGAATCTTTTTCCGACTCGAAGTGTGCCATTTTTAAGTGGCAGGGTTAAACATTCAAGGGTTGAATAAGAAGACAGGACGTCATGTGATGGGGATGTGGCTAAAGTTTTCAGAGAGGGCTGTTCGCCTGCCACAATAGACACCTGTAAGTGTGTGACACAATAGACACGGTGCATTCATGCTTGCACAAACACACACACACACATTCCAGAGCAGCGTCAGCCTTGCAGAAATAGCATCTCACTCACCTCCCAGCCCAGGCCATGCTAGGCCTTTTACACTGGCAGCAACAGCAGTTAAACGATTACACATCTCAGTGTTTGTCTACGAACTGGGTGTGTTTGCGTCGCCAAAGAAAATGTCTGTTTGCTTGCTCTCGGATGTCTGTCTTTCTTTAGCAACGAGTAATTACATGCTCGAGGATACATCTGATTAAACGACGCAGCTATCTCCCAATTAAACGTCATGCGTAATTACTTCGGGAGGAGTGAGTGACCGTCGCCGTGCCAAACATGCCATTTGCATGGATCTCTTTATCTCCATGCCCTCTCTCTCTCCCTCTTACTTTCCATATCTCAACCCTGTATCTGGTTCTCTGTCTGTTTCTCTCCCTGTATCTCTCACTCCATCGCTTTGTCGAGCGAAGGATCAGAGGCACTGTCTGATCACGGCGGAGAGCCAGTTGGCCTTTGAGAAACAGAGACCGTTCACATCACATCCAGTCCATCGGGGCTGTTTCACGTGATCCGATGCTAACCGTGTGTGACCTTGTCAGAATACAAAAGAGTTCGGGTTCAGGGCGGAACGTTGCCGCGGATACGCGACTCCACGTGAACACCGCGCCCCGTGGCAGGCCGGGGCGAACACAGGTGTCCCAGTTTTGAAGTAGCACTGCCGTGATTTGCGTTGCCCACTGGAAGGAGAAAAAAACAAAACTACAGCAGCGATAGAAAGCCGTGCCTGTCACCTGAAAGGATTTGACGCCGTTTATGAATGATTTCCTCTGTTTAAGGTGCTGCGTACGTGTTGTTGGTTACCTGTGGTGAAGTGTTTGCCCGAGCTGTGGTTACGCTACGATTAATCATTTTATTCTGTGCTAAAAGAGAAACCAGAAAGGAGCTTGCGGTGTCTTGATGCTAGCTATCCCATTGATGTATTCACACCAGGGTGACCAAATCCCTCCTCACTAGCGTCAGGTCCTACAGCGGATACGGTTCACACTTTTAGATTTGCCGCCCCTACTGCGAGGCGCTTTGATCAGTCACCTGTTCTCCGCTTTCCACAAAGCTAAAGACGGCCCCGCAGATTGTTCGGCCCCCACTGTTGCCGAAATCTCAGAGAGAACTGTTTTGTAATCCTTCTCTGACACCTCCGCTGAGCCCTGATCGCTGATGCCGCCGCTCACTGGAAGATCCGCCCTCGTCTTCCTCGCTCGTCGACACCTCGCTCCACCCCTTTACACGACGCCGAGCTTTTCCAGGGGTGAGATCGGGATCGTGGGGGAGGGGGTGGAGTGTGTCCAATGGTATTAGCCGACTGTGGAGGAAGGGCTAGGCCGCCGCTGGGTACCTCACCGACTCAGATTAGAACGGCTCTATTCGGGAGGCAGGACTGAACAGAGCAGATTGATGCCGGGTGGGCGGCCCGTGAGACAGTGAAGTGGTCTGATGGACCTGCAGGCTGGAAGAGAGGGAGGACAGCTTCCGTCAGCAACCTGCAGGGATTGGTGGGATGATACGTGAGGGCTTTAGGAAGGGAGGGAGGGGTTTAAGTTGTATCGTTTGTAGTAGGAAGAAAAGTGAGAACTGGGAGGTTTCCAAAGAGTGTTGAGGGTCTGCTGATCCCACAGCAGAACAAGGCATCGGCCCTCTCTGTGCTTCTATTGGACAGAAGCCACAGAGTCTGTGTGGTTACTGATTAAGGCTTCACGTCGGTTTACCCCAAAGTGTTACTTTGCTCTCTCCGTTTTATAATTTTCTCTGTTGAAATTGTTACTAAGAAGCTCTATGTTACTTTGTTTTACATATTGCAAACGGTTTTGTAATTACATTCAGAGGTTCTTACATGAATGAGCATTTAAATCCTTTGGCTTTCTGTTAACAGAGACCATTGTTGTCACATTGAGATCCATAACATATCTGCTGAATTATATTTACTGATATCTTCACTTCAATCTCTTTCGTCCCACTGTTGGTCTTTAATGACGTGGAGGTATATTCAAGCAGAAACATTTACTTTTTACTTTTGTGAAAAATCTAACAGTATCTACAACCCAGTTTTATTGCAACAACTCTGAAACGGAGTGATAACTACACACTTGAATAAGGGTAATATAATGATTTATCCCAGTGGCAAACATTTTATGAAGAGTAATGACAACCAATTCTTGTTTTAATACCTATTTTCCTTTAATTTAGGAATTTAGTCTTTTTTCAAACTTTTTTTCAAAGATCTAAATATATTGGGCTAATATTGTAGTATTATCAAATGTACACAATCTATATTATATCTATGCAGAATCACTATTATAACTCCGATAGCCACGAAATTCCAAGTTTAAAAGCGTGCGTTTCTTCTGACCTGGGGCACTGATTAGCACAAACAGGACACCAACAACAGTGTTTAAGCTCCACTTTTGGCTCAAAAGTGCAACCTTTACGACCGCTGGCGACAAAAACCGCAGAATGACCGGTGATGTGATGTTCTTCTAACATATAACAGTGGACATGTCTTTGTAAAAAACATGTGATGAAACTTCAATAGTGAAGAAGGTCTAGGGAGAACGTCTTGAACAGCGACAGCACAATGAAGGAAGAACGTATTTAATCCCCTGATGATTTTGTACATTTGCCCACTGACAAAGACATGATGAGTCCATGATTTTAGAGTGATCATGTGTTTGTCAGCGGGATCAAATACTTTCTTCCTCCAGGGGGATCAACTACTGTATGTATTTGCTGAACGCGTCTGATTCTTATTCGGTGGTTTGATTTGAGTGGTGATGGGGTAACAAAACCAAACGGAAGTAACGCTAACCATGTTGCTTTATGTTGTTGCCATAATGCATCTCTCGTGTGTCTAGGCTTTTCTCCGGGTGCTTTTTTCTTAACCACCGCTCTCTTATCTCGCACACGTAGTGTGTTATGCAGTCACTCTCCCAGTGAAAAGCACTCGCCGTATGTCATCAAGCACTAGCTATTTCCTCACAGTCACTTCTCCTAAATATTTCACTGCACCGCGATGTATTTCGCATTACTATGAACCATCCGAACGGTGAAAACATCAATCAACTGGGCTGACATCCTGTGCAGTCCGCACATATCCAACACCCTTCAAACAAGTGTGTTTATACACACACACACACACAAACACACACACACAAACATACACACACGTGCTGGTTGCTGCTCCCACAGGTGAACGAGCACATTAGTCTTCCGGGCGCTCATTAAGAGGGGGTCAGGTTAATAAATAACAGAGCAGGAGCCGATGTGAGCGGCCCTCTGGCCCTCCACGTCGGGCCCACAGCCTCCACGTCCAGCCCCCAGCCCGCCACGTCTCAGGCACATTAAAGCAGCGGGTGAAATATGGACTGTTTGGACAGTGCTTTTTCTAGCTGCTGCTAATAGACTTTAATATGGCATGTTACCTTTACGGTGTGTTCACCGGCTACTGGAGAGAAAGCCTCCAGTAGATGCTAGTGACACAGGAAGCGGGGGAGAGTAATGTGAGCCGGTGGGTATACTTGAGAAAATGATATAGCTGTGGTTATTGAAAATAGGCGGAAAAGACATTTGAAAAGTATACGGTGGCGAAAATAATATGATATATATATATGTATACATATTTTGTGTCACGTACGTTGTCATTTTAAATTCTGAGCGGCACATTGTGCAACGACAATGTGCACCATATATTATATATAGACTAAATATATATCTATAGCTTAAAGTTATATGCAAATTACCCCTGTATGTTAGCAGCCGGCATAGATACTGCGGATCAAGTCACAATGAAAGCTCTGTTTGTTATTGTTTATGTTATTGTTTACCTCAACCGGAAACGTCGCCTGAATTTCCGAACCGCCTCATAATGCATTGTTTGATTTTCTATGAGGTTATTTATGACTGTGTCAACAGAATGAGAAACATTTTCCCTAACAGATGCAATTGAGAAAGTTGAACAATGAATGAATTGGACGTTGTCCTTGAATGTGATGGCTATTCATGATGTGTATACGGTATGTAGGAATAAATGCCGTATGTAATTAACTTTTCCGAACATTTTAGAATCTATTTGGTATTCTAGTGCGGGCACAATCCGTACTGAAATGGTCGGACCCACCCTACACCGGTCTAATGATGACGATGGCTTAACGCTGAAAGAAAATGCGGTATAACATGAGTTCTAACATGCTAACAACTAAAATATACATTTAAATAATAATTGCCACACACCTAATGGCAAAATGTCCAAACGGCACAATAACACATGAACCCATTGTTTCCTCAGAAAGATAAGATAAAGATATCTTAATTTGTGTAATCGAGAAAAATAACAGTCTAATAGCATGGTTAATAGAGAGCCAGGCAGACCAATTGAGATATAATCGGTTTATGTTTTACACTTTTCCATTTTGTATACAATCTTATTCATAGTAACGTACAGAGTTCAAAGGCATAACGTTATTATTTACCTCGTCAGCTTGAGGACTAGAACCAACAACCATCCATTTACTGCGTTAATGTACTTAAACAATATGCCTTTTTTATAGCTATTATTTCTATGTCACAGGTTAAAAGTCAGGAGTAGGTGGAATGAAACTTTGTTGAATGAAACCCTTGTGCTCTTGCAAAATCGAGTGCTTTCTGAAGCGCTTAAGAAACGTTGCCACACGAGGGGAGGTTCTGTTTGGAAAATGAAATATCCGAAAGAAAATGTCATTTACCATACAGAACCTGCCCACGTGTGCTAACGTTTCTACGAAGTTGCACATATTTGCTGCAGCCATTCCCAGATTACGGAGGTGGCCACCTGGCCCGAGAGACTAGCACGTGTGTGGCGGCGAAAACGTCCTGCTCGATGGAGAAGCAGAAAGGGTTGGCAAAATACGTAACGGAGGATACGTCTGGATCCTTGACTCTCCCGAACAAGCAGTGGAGCTTTTGCGACAGGGCACAGCCTCTGTATCGTATGTTATGTTCTTTCAAATCTACTTTCTTACCCTAATCCAATCGGTTGTTTTGTTTTGTTTTACTGAACAACAGGGGGGCTTTTGATCAGCCTCAGCCCCCCTGCTGGCACGCACTTGTGGATGAGGATCAACTAATCCTTTATGCTTTAAGGTCACACCCTAGCTCCTGTGTTAAGCCCCGCCCCCACCCACCCATAGGCTGAGCCCTATCCTCAGGCACCCTGGTGGCCCCGCCCAGGACCAATTCCCACGGAGGCTCCAACCTGTCTCCTAACAAGCAGTGCTTCTGGGACAGCCTGATCTGCACCAGCCACACATACACTGGAGAAGAGAGGCGGAGTGATTATCATGCTAATAAATTCATCAGAGAGAGAGAGAGAGAGAGAGAGAGAGAGAGAGGGTAGTCTCATGCAGATGAAGATTTGCAGATACATAATTAGCAGGAAGGCATTTTGTTTGAACCTAGCCATTTCGACTGGGGATGGGGGCTACGGAAGTCTGGAGATAAACAAGCAAAAGACAACAACAAGCCCCACACACATTGCTAAAGGACAGAGAAAGAAACACAAGGCTTTCATCTAAACACACACTGATTACGGCGCAGAAATAGTCAACCGTTGCAAATTTTTTGTTCGTTTCAGGCCGATAGCTATTGAAATATTTTTCCAGTCAGACTGTCCACTACGAATCTGTCATGAACGTAGTAAAGAAGCGTTGGCCCGTATGTCTTTGGTTAGACCATCTACACAGCTCTGTGGGTTTTTAGTCCACTTAAATTTTTTGCTACTTTTGGCACAAGAACCTGACTATTTGGTCCCAACAAGGCATTTTCTGACAGCCCCTAAAGGGAAAAATGCTTTTCACAGGTTAGTTATGATTATGATAAATCATTCAACTTTAAGCATTATGGTTAAAAAGGGTTAGGTTTACACATGAAGCCTTTCGAGGTTAAGATAGGGGTTAAGATTGGACTATGGAGTAGAGTTAGGTTTAGGGTTAGCAGATCGATATCATGGATTTATCACAAACAGAAAAACCTATGTGCGCGTGCACTGTAAAAGCGCCAACATAACATAACCGATTGCATGCTAAAATGTCTGTATTTATTTTCTGAGTCTAGATGGACAACGAATAAAGCAAACGTGTAAACATTTGTCAGTCAACAAACTATGTTCAAAGTGAGCTGAATCTAATAAAAACGCGTTGAGTAAATGTTTGTCTTCGGATGGCAGCGCAGTAGGTTTGCTTAGCTGTTGATGTTCAAATGTTCAGCAAACTCATCATGTTATTGGACTAGTTGTTGTATTTATCTTACGATTTTACAGGGTGAACATATTTAAATTTTTTTGTTGAGGAGAATAAGAAATGTATGTAAGCTCATAGCCAGTCCAAACAATGCCCACATTTTTTTGCTGGTACATTGGTTGAAAAAATCTAATGCTATAGATACCTAAAAACATTAAAATACAAAATGATCCTAAACAAGTCCAATATCTAAGTTACTTTCTCCTAACACGCAGTGCACTTGTTGTAAATGAAATGGCTGTTTTAGTGAGAATTCTTTAAGTAGGCTCAAAAACACAGAAAATATTTTTTATTATTTTCTAGGAAATCGCTAAATGCGCGGTTAGACGAGCGATTAAAAGTTCTAATTGTTGGGTATCCTTATTCTGGCTGGATTCCAATAGGAATTACACATCACTTTGCAAGACAGCATTGACGTTTATTCTATATACAATCCTAAGGCAACCAGCTGCAGTAGGACTGGAAATGTTTTCAAACATTTGTTTAATTCATTGTCCATTTGTATAAAAATCTGGTAAAATAAATAAGAGTTTGCTCAAAAAAATGACAGAGTAAAGAGTAAAGGTACATCATGAAGAACGTAAACCTGATGGGTAATTCGACCCGTTTTCTTAAGGAAAACAATATTTGACTTCGGATTAAATTTATGCTAAACATGTCTCCTATAGGATATTTCTCACCTATAGGATCAAGTTTGGGGTTAGTACTAATAGACTTTGAATGGGAATGGTGTCCCCACAAGGATAGTAAAGCCTGTATATGCGTGAGTGTGTGTGTGCATGTCTGTGTGTCTCTGTGTGTATGAGAGAGAATGGGTGTGAAGGGGGCTGGGGGGGTGAAATTGAATGCTACCGTGTGGCAGCCACACGGCTGTGATGTTAGCTCTGCTCTGTGTCATTGTGTGGCAGCCACACGGCTGTGATGTTAGCTCTGCTCTGTGTCATTGTGTGGCAGCCACACGGCTGTGATGTTAGCTCTGCTCTGTGTCATTGTGTGGCAGCCACACGGCTGTGATGTTAGCTCTGCTCTGTGTCATTGTGTGGCAGCCACACGGCTGTGATGTTAGCTCTGCTCTGTGTCATTGTGTGGCAGCCACACGGCTGTGATGTTAGCTCTGCTCTGTGTCATTGTGTGGCAGCCACACGGCTGTGATGTTAGCTCTGCTCTGTGTCATTGTGTGGCAGCCACACGGCTGTGATGTTAGCTCTGCTCTGTGTCATTGTGTGGCAGCCACACGGCTGTGATGTTAGCTCTGCTCTGTGTCATTGTGTGGCAGCCACACGGCTGTGATGTTAGCTCTGCTCTGTGTCATTGTGTGGCAGCCACACGGCTGTGATGTTAGCTCTGCTCTGTGTCATTGTGTTCTACATGGGCGTCAGTGTTTCCGTCCCATTTCACAGCAATGGGCCGGCGCTCAGGAACAAGTGTCCTTCTATCTGCGGGTTCTGCCATCGGAACGTCAAGGTCTCGAATTGATCTGTCGATTCATTTGACTAGAATGAAATAACCCGGCGGCGTTGCATCTAAAATAGATTTGGGAGATTGTATTGCTTTGCACTAATGCATTTATGGCAATGCTTTTCAACGGTTATTCCCTGGAACATATTTATTTGAAGGTAAAAGGGCTTATTCTTCAGTAACTAGTGACTATTCCAATTGTGACTATAAGAACTCTTTTATTTCACAAACGAAAGCTGATTAGATACTACAACTTATTTTGTAGTTACTAGAAATATTTAGCAGATAACAGATTGCTTGTGTGATATATTCCAACACTACACAAAACAACTCCCGTGATATATTCCAACACTACACAAAACAACACCGTTGATATATTCCAACACTACACAAAACAACACCGTTGATATATTCCAACACTACACAAAACAACTCCCGTGATATATTCCAACACTACACAAAACAACACCGTTGATATATTCCAACACTACACAAAACATTGAGACACATATTTTATCTTACATTTCACTAGTCATAATTGAACAGATAACTGAGCAATGAAAATCCCTACTTTGAATTATATATATATATATTTACACACACTAATCAGCCAAAGATTATGAGATGTTAATCCGCAAACATTAATCAGGAGAGATCTGAAATGTATTCATGTGCAGCAGTTGATAATTCTGCTACTATAATTCCCCGATAAGCCAAAACATTCTGACCATCTGCTTCATATGCAGTTGGTCGTCAGTGTGTCACCCAAACAGCAACAACCATTGTCTGAATGGACTCTACCAGACCCCTGTAGGTGTCCTGTGGTATCTGACACTAATAAGTTGTAGCAGCAGGTCCCCCAAGTCCTGTAAGATCCCCCAAGTCCTGAAAGAGGCCACTGCCATCAGGAAACCTCATTGCCACAAATGTGTGTACCTGGTCTGCAACGATGTTTAGGAAGGTGGCACGTGTCAAATTGACACCATTCCCTTCACCTGTGAAATGTCATTATACTGGTTACGCAGTGTATACAAAAAGGTTTAACGTTGAAATGTGGTAAGTTTCTCTTACGACATACAAATGGAGTAGTTAGTATTATAGTGGTCACTTAAAAATGTGACTAGTAAAATTGGATTATTCAATCAACAAACTGTTTAAAAGACCAGTAAGAGTTACTTAGTTCGTATTTTGCATTGGAGTGACTACTAATTTCACGTCTTTTCTCCCTAACGATATCTAGTCTATTTTCTCTATGCTTTTTATTCATATGAAACTTATGCATAAACATGTGCCACTCCCCCTGCATGCACACTCACGCATTTACACAACCTCATTAACACGGCACAACAAATATTAGGGTCATTCCAAGTCCTTACCCAGAAGAACCTTTTTTTAAATACTTAAAAATAACCACAATCTTCGATATGATGGGTTAAAGTCGGTTCAAATTATGTTTCGAAGTGAAGTGCACATTAAAACTAGGTTACATCTCACCTGGATTATTATTCTAGCACTTGGTGTTTTTTTTACGTATTATATCTTACTGGATAAAAGCAGGTGCAGAAAGCTAGTGCTATTTATTGTTTCTGCAGTACGAAGTCTCTGGTCCAGGACTGATTCACTTGTGGGATTCCTGTTCAGCTTACAGTTGTTGTTTTGCTGGCTGACCCACTTGCGGCCGAGTCCCTACACTTTAGAGGAAGCGAAAGTGTTTGGCTAAAAACTGTGTTGTCGTCGTTTTTTTGTCAACCCCAACCTAAACGCCTCTTTTCGGTTTTAACAGTTGTGGCTGTTCACAGAGTTCCCATTTCGGGTGTGTTTGTGCGTTTCTGTTTCTCTGGGAGTTTCGATGGTTCCCACATGGAAAGAACCTATATAAACATATATGTTTTAATATAGGTTTTGATATATGTTTTTAATATATGTGACATATATAAAATTGGCCGTTTTCCTATATTATATGTACATATATGCACCTAACATATATGCACCTATATGCACCTAACATATATGCACCTATATGCACCTAACATATATGCACCTATATGCACCTAACATATATGCACCTAATGTCACGATCTGCCTTTTGGCAGATGGCAAGGAATAGACACAATTGCAGAGAATAATTTCCAAAACAGGGTTTTTATTCTCATCCAGGCAGAACAGGCACTGAACATCAGAACTGAAACACTGAAACAACACGACCAAGGAGTAAACTCAAAACAGGAATACCACAAACTAAAACACAAGAAAACATGGACTAGAACCGAACTAAACACAAACGGACTAACAGACAGAACACAGCATGAAACACAAAGACTCTAACAGGACTGACAGTGAATGAAACCTCAAGGACTACTAAACGATTACAGTAACTAGAAACAAAGACAGAACTAATAAACCTAGACACAGACTATGCACCACAACCAGACAAACCCAACCAATACACAGACTGACAGGAATACAGTACTAAGCACAAAACCTCCATACAAACAAACAGACTCAAGACAAACGAACCAACATACCTTAACAAAGCCCGACACTCAGTGACACAGGGAAGACTAAATACTTGAACGAACAAGGAAATACATCTAACAAACGACAAAGTAACATGCATACCGACATGGAACGCAGACATGACACAGACATAGAACTAGAACCCAACGTACCTGAAACAATGACCGACACAGACAAACTGACACAGACCAAGCTAAATGCAGACACTAACGAACTGAACACAGAACAGGTGAGAAACAAACACAGGTGTAAGACATTGTCCTTGAATAAGTCTCACTGCTGGCAAGGGGAGTGGCCACACTGGCATAGAGGGGAACAGAGGCAGTCTCTTACAGTACCCCCCTCAAGGCGCGGCTCCAGAAGCGCCAAAACTAAAACAGAACCAACAGCTGCGGGAGGCGGCCGAGGAGGTGGGGGGAAAGGCGGCCAGAACAAAAACCAAAAACCACAGGTTTCACGCCAATACCTGGAACGAGGACAGAGTCAAGAAAAATAGTCCAGTCTTCTCCGTGGGGCACGGGCAAACCTAGATGTTGAACCTGATAGAAATAGAGAGGTCCCGGCAGAACCAAGACATTGGTCCCGGGCAGAACAGAGAGCCGAGTCTGGTGATCGTAGCTGGGTAGACGGTCAGGAGGTCGTCCCGGCCGATGCGGATCAGGAGACCATATTGGCGGCGACGGATCAGGAGGTTGTATGGATGGCGACGGGTCAGGAGGCCAGACGGGCGGCGTTGGATCAGGTGGTCTATCCGGCGGAAGCGGGTCAGGAAGCAGCGCCGGAGGACATGGGTCAGGAGGCAGCGCCGGAGGACACGGGTCAGGTGGCGCGCCGGCGGAGACGGGTCAGGTGGCCGGACAGGCGTAGGCGGAGCAGAGATCCGGAAGGACGGATGAGGGTCAGGAGGCCGGACAGGCAAGGACAGCTCGGGCGACCGGACAGGCAAGGACGGCGGGTCAGGTGGTCTACCCGGCGGGAACGGGTCAGGAGGTCTACCCGGCGGGAGCAGATCTGGAGGTCGACCCGGAGGGTGCAGGTCTGGAGGCCGGACAGGAGGGTGCAGGTCTGGAGGCCGGACAGGAGGGTGCAGGTCTGGAGGCCGGACAGGCGGGGGCAGGTCTGGAGGCCGGACAGGCGGGTGCAGGTCTGGAGGTCGACCAGGCGGGTGCAGGTCTGGAGGTCGACCAGGCGGGTGCAGGTCTGGAGGTCGACCAGGCAGAGACGGGTCGGGAGGCCGTGCCGGAGGACACGGTTCGGGTGGCCGTGCCGGAGGACACGGTTCGGGTGGCCGTGCCGGAGGACACGGTTCGGGTGGCCGTGCCGGAGGACACGGTTCGGGTGGCCGTGCCGGAGGACACGGTTCGGGTGGCCGTGCCGGAGGACACGGTTCGGGTGGCCGTGCCGGAGGACACGGTTCGGGAGGCCGGGGAACTGGCTTTGGCCTTGCAACAGTCCTTGGCCCGGCAACTGGCTCGGCCAGGATGACGGCCTCGGGCATTGGACGGAGCTCGAGAACAGGACGGGGCTCGGGAACAGGACTGGAGTCAGGATGGGGGACAGAAGTGAGCTCTGGGGCTGGAGTGAGCTCTGGGGCTGGAGTGAGCTCTGGGGCTGGAGTGAGCTCTGGGGCTGGAGTGAGCTCTGGGGCTGGAGTGAGCTCTGGGGCTGGGACAGCCACGGGGGCTGGCTCAGGCAAGGAAACAGGGACTCGGACAGGCGGGGAAACAGGGACTCGGACAGGCGGGGAAACTGGGACTGGGACAGGCGGGGAAACTGGGACTGGGACAGGCAGGGAAACTGGGACTGGGACAGGCAGGGAAACTGGGACTGGGACAGGCAGGGAAACTGGGACTGGGACAGGCAGGGAAACTGGGACTGGGACAGGCAGGGAAACTGGGACTGGGACAGGCAGGGAAACTGGGACAGGCAGGGAAACTGGGACAGGCAGGGAAACTGGGACAGGCAGGGAAACTGGGACAGGCAGGGAAACTGGGACAGGCAGGGAAACTGGGACTGGCAGGGAAACTGGGACAGGCAGGGAAACTGGGACTGGGACAGGCAGGGAAACTGGGACTGGGACAGGCAGGGAAACTGGGACTGGGACAGGCAGGGAAACTGGGACTGGGACAGGCAGGGAAACTGGGACAGGGACAGGCAGGGAAACTGGGACAGGGACAGGCAGGGAAACTGGGACAGGCAGGGAAACTGGGACTGGGACAGGCAGGGAAACTGGGACAGGGACAGGCTGGGAACCTGGGACAGGGACAGGCTGGGAACTTGGGACAGGCAAGGACACGGGGACTGGCTCAGGCAAGGGCACGGGGACTGGCTCAGGCAAGGGCACGGGGACTGGCTCAGGCAAGGGCACGGGGACTGGCTCAGGCAAGGGCACGGGGACTGGCTCAGGCAAGGGCACGGGGACTGGCTCAGGCAAGGGCACGGGGACTGGCTCAGGCAAGGGCACGGGGACTGGCTCAGGCAAGGGCACGGGGACTGGCTCAGGCAAGGGCACGGGACTGGCTCAGGCAAGGGCACGGGGACTGGCTCAGGCAAGGGCACGGGGACTGGCTCAGGCAAGGGCACGGGGACTGGCTCAGGCAAGGGCACGGGGACTGGCTCAGGCAAGGGCACGGGGACTGGCTCAGGCAAGGGCACGGGGACTGGCTCAGGCAAGGGCACGGGAACTGGCCCAGGCAAGGAAACGGGCTCAGGAAGGGAAACAGGCTCAGGAAGGGAAACAGGCTCAGGAAGGGAAACAGGCTCAGGAAGGCCGTATGGGTCATTTCGCACCTGCAGTACTTTCCTCCTTCCACCTCCGGTGTCTTCCAAAGGAGGAGGGCCATCATCAATGTCCTCCTCGTCTGAAAACTCCAGGTCCTCACCACTGTCCAGCAGTGAGACTTTCCCTGTCTTTTCGCCGCTTGAGCCTGGTCAGCCATCTTGTGCTGTGGGGCGGCAGCCATCTTGTGCTGCGGGGCGGCAGCCATCTTGTGCTGCGGGGCAACAGCCATCTTGTGCTGCGGGGCGGCAGCCATCTTGTGCTGCGGGGCGGCAGCCATCTTGTGCTGCGGGGCGGCAGCCATCTTATGCTGCGGAGGAGATTCGAGCCCCAGCCGAATATAGTGCTCCCGACTGATTCTCTCCGCCTCGTCCTCCGGCTCCTCCCAGTACTCCTCTGAATCCTCCTCGGATTCAGCGCAGCGAGTCCTCTCCCACTCTCTCTGCTCCCAGTAACCCGCTGGTAGCCACATCGGTGGCGGCGCGGATGGTCGAGGAGGAAGGGGTGGTCTCGCCTTATGGCGCATCGGCGCAAACATACTGGGAACTCCATTGGCGGCCCGTAAGTGGACGAGCAGCTCCTCATTCTCCGCTGTGTCGTAAATAGGTCGGTCATTCTGTCACGATCTGCCTTTTGGCAGATGGCAAGGAATAGACACAATTGCAGAGAATAATTTCCAAAACAGGGTTTTTATTCTCATCCAGGCAGAACAGGCACTGAACATCAGAACTGAAACACTGAAACAACAAAACCAAGGAGTAAACTCAAAACAGGAATACCACAAACTAAAACACAAGAAATCATGGACTAGAACCGAACTAAACACAAACGGACTAACAGACAGAACACAGCATGAAACACAAAGACTCTAACAGGACTGACAGTGAATGAAACCTCAAGGACTACTAAACGGTTACAGTAACTAGAAACAAAGACAGAACTAATAAACCTAGACACAGACTATGCACCACAACCAGACAAACCCAACCAATACACAGACTGACAGGAATACAGTACTAAGCACAAAACCTCCATACAAACAAACAGACTCAAGACAAACGAACCAACATACCTTAACAAAGCCCGACACTCAGTGACACAGGGAAGACTAAATACTTGAACGAACAAGGAAATACATCTAACAAACGACAAAGTAACATGCATACCGACATGGACCGCAGACATGACACAGACATAGAACTAGAACCCAACGTACCTGAAACAATGACCGACACAGACAAACTGACACAGACCAAGCTAAATGCAGACACTAACGAACTGAACACAGAACAGGTGAGAAACAAACACAGGTGTAAGACATTGTCCTTGAATAATTCTCACTGCTGGCAAGGGGAGTGGCCACACTGGCATAGAGGGGAACAGAGGCAGTCTCTTACACCTAACATATATGCACCTAACATATATGCACCTATATGCACCTAACATATATGCACCTAACATATATGCACCTAACATATATGCACCTATATGCACCTAACATATATGCACCTATATGCACCTAACATATATGCACCTATATGCACCTAACATATATGCACCTATATGCACCTAACATATATGCACCTATATGCACCTAACATATATGCACCTAACATATATGCACCTATATGCACCTAACATATATGCACCTATATGCACCTAACATATATGCACCTATATGTTAAATTATTGAAATCCATAGCTACTATGCAACATAAATAAAAGCCCAAAATGTAGAAATGTACATTATTTATTTACTTTAGAACAATCAAATAGAACAAAAACACAAACAAGACAAAAAACTGAACATTAAAAAACGATTTAACTTGTTAATCCTCTCAGCTGCGTGAGCTTCGAATTATAGATGTGCCTATCTGCCCACGGCTGGCTGCCGGCCACTTCTTCAATGTAGACAAACATACTAAGACAGTGTTGAACTTATGTTGCGCTCAACGGTAAATGCGTGAATTGGAAATAAACAGGCTATCTTTATTTTCAGAATCATTCGGAACAACTCAAACGTGCTCACAGATCTTCAGCTGCTGCAGTCGACTAAGTCACTACGTCAAAGACGTATTACACTTAATACACAAACACCAAAACAAAACTGTTACCGTAATACAACGAGTAAGAGCGCAATACTTCAACAGACTTCATCAGGAACCCAAAGTGCTTATAGTACAGCTGCGATTGGAGACATCTTGTATGTACATATAGGTCTTATTTGTGGATATAAAGAAGCAATACAGGAGACCTATATGGCCTGTATCCTTACGAAACAAAAGTATACTTTAAGTTCATTTTTGTGAGTATACTTAAGTTTAAAAAGTATACTATTATTAAGGTACTAAAGTACTTATTTATATACTATTTTTATACTAAGTAGACTAAATTGGCCCACTTTTTAGTTTATTTAGTACACTTTAGAGTACACTTAGTTTATTTTAAAGTAACCCGTGTAGTGTACTTTTAGTTTATGAAGTAGACTTCTTAAAGTACTTAAAAGTATACTTTTGTATACTTAAAAGTAACCTGTGTAGTGCACTTTCAGTTCATGAAGTACACTTCTTGAAGTACTTAAGTATACATTTGAATACTTTCAAGTGCACTTTCAACTCATGTAAGTACTTCAAGAAGTAAACCTAATAAATGTTAATTTACTATGATTTACTAATAGATTTAAACACATAGTATAACTGTACAAGCCATGTTTGTCAAGTGAACCTTAAACAATACTCTAACAATCAGTGCCATGTGTCTGGTAGGAGTTCCACTTGAAACTTTAGAATATACTTTTGTCTTCAAGTGTAATTAACATCTTTAAAATAAAGGAAATACAGTACATATTCAAAATACCTAAATAAATCTTGAAGCAAGACACACAATGTGTGTGTTTTCATAAATATTTTCATGAGATAATATTCTCAAAGCTACATTAAAGGGGGATAAACCAGCTATGAACACTTAAAATGTTGATATATACATTGTAGAACTATTTTGAACTCTAAATGTTAAAATAAACATGTTTTTTTTATTTAACAATATGCTTCATTTTTGTACATGAAATGCATGCTCACATCTTTTCTGCCTTTACTTGTCTGAAGCATTCATTGTTGCACTTCTTGTGCAAGATCCTCTGGACATCTTGCACTGTTATTTCTTCAAATTTCTCCCTAGCATGCCCTGTAAAAAAAACACAAGACAACAAGCAAACATGATTAATATATTTAACCTTTTATCGGAATTTGTGAAATTGCGTAATATTAAATTAGGATTCCAAATACACACTTGCGTGAAACATACCAAGGCAGATGAATTGTCGCCCCATTCACTGTTCGTATTGTGTACGTCTTCCTCTTCACTGTTCGTATTGTGTACGTCTTCCTCTTCACTGCTGGGATCAGTTACGTCTTCCTCTTCACTGCTGGGATCGGGTACATTGTCCTCCATGCTGTTGGGATTGTGTATGTCATCATCCTCTTCATTACTGAGATTGGGTATGTCTCCCTCTTTGCTGTTGGGATCAGATACAGAGTATTCTGCATTGGCATTAACTTCCTCTGAAGCCTGAAGAAATGAGAAAGGGTAAGGTACATCGTTTAATTTATACTATAGCCGTTAAATGCAACATCTTATAAACACCCAGCGTGTTACAATTTATAACACACAGCATCAAGAAAAAAAAAATTATCAGCAAACTAGTGGCTACATGGCTTATTAGGATAAAGTACATGTTCATTTTTGTTCCCTGCCTCTAACAAACAAGCTACCTAGCAACCTTGCCTAATTAGTAACTGTAGCTACCAGTTACCTGAAAAACAAAAGATGCAGATAAAAGATAAGTAATTGTTAACAAGGGCTAGTTACGTGTTGTCTTCTTACATGCTCAGACGTAAATAGCTATCTAGCTAATGTTGATGTGAGCATTAACCATAGCCAAGTAGCTAGTTAGCTGTTATCTCATATAGGCCTAGATAAAGTTAGAATTTAGCTCAAACTCACCTGTTCATTCCATCTGTACTTGGTCCTTTTTGGAATCCTTACACCTGATTCTCGAGTTTAAAGCGTAGTTTATGGCGACTGAAACATGCTGCAATATCTCCGGTTCAACATATGATATTTTGCTCGCGCGCAAGGAACAGGAAGTGACGTCGCTAATCACCTCCGCCTACATCCGCCTTCTGATGCTTCATTGGACATTTTTCTCAGTTAATGCATGTAAAATATGTTCAAATATATGTTAATGTCCTGTCTGTCCGGGGCTTTCATTCATATCAGACTTATAAATGTTCCTCAAAATACATACAGCAAAGGCGGAATTAGTTCATAGACATTTTTATTAATACTCCAATTGATTATTATTAGTATAGTATATGAATATAGGGCTTCAAAATGTTTGGCAGTAATTATGATTTAAGCTTCAGTAACAAAAAATATTTAATGTGCAATGCATTTCATAGACATGAGTATTAGAATATACAAGATGGATCTAAAAAAATTACTTGTAATTTATTAAAAAATATTTAGACTGTTTTTGCTGTATAATAAAAGAAAACGTACATCTCCAGAAGAAATGTGTAAAAACGTTTTTCGATTTGGTAGTGTACTTAAAAGTTCAAGTAAGTTAACTATTTTCTAAATGTACTTTTTGAAAGTATATCATAAGTAAACTAAAAGTGTACTACCCATTTTGTAGTATACTTATAGTATACTTGAATATACTTTTTTCTAAGCATACTTCTTAAAGGTATATCAAAAGTGAACTAAAAGTGTACTATCCATTTTGTAGCATACATAGTATACTTTAATATACTTTTTTTTCGTAAGGGATATATGCACATATATGCACCTCAATTTTGACGATATGTGGCATATATGCGCATATATGCAGCATATATTATCATATATGTGCATATATGCAGCATATATATTATCATATATGTGCATATATGCAGCATATATGTGCATATAGGTAACATATAGGTTACATATATGCACATATATCCTCATATAGTTTTTTTCCATGTGGGTTGAGGTTTCCCGGCGGTTATGTTTGAGCGTCGGTCTGTAAGAGCCCCCTGTCATCGGAACCGGAATAAGTTAAGAGGGTGGACCTTGAAGGCACCTTCAGAACACAATCACGAAAACAAAGAGCGTTTTATCAACCGTGTGTTTCTCCAACACATACAGATGGCATATGGAGAACTCTTTCGAACGCTCTTTATTCACCAACGCTCGGAGGCACAGACTGCTCAATATGTGCATTGCAAGTATTTATTCCCGGGAATATCTCTATGCAGGGATGAATATTTAAGTGTGCAGTGACTGCAAGTCAACGTGTGGTCCTCGAGTGCTTTAGGTGTAAAGAAATGTGCCGGATTCGAAAAGATAACGGAGGTATGATTGTTGCAGGAGTTAGTTAAAGTAGCTGCGGCTCGTTCCTCCAGTTTTAATTGCCTACTGATTACATGGGTGGTTTTTCGATACAGCTAATTAATCACAAGCAGGTTTACTGGACAGATTATGACACACAAACACACACACACACACACACAAGCG
This sequence comes from Dallia pectoralis, assembly GCA_029465975.1. Taxonomy (NCBI): domain Eukaryota; kingdom Metazoa; phylum Chordata; class Actinopteri; order Esociformes; family Umbridae; genus Dallia; species Dallia pectoralis. The sequence continues at coordinate 3,295,293 of CM055748.1, read as the reverse complement.
CGCGCAATCAGGGCAAAGGAAAAACGGGTTATTCTACATTAAGTGGACCTGCGCCACCAGTGCTTTACTCACACTCTCACACACACACACACACACACACACACACACACACACACACACACACACACACACGGCTAAGGTGATCAATCAGCCTGGAACGGCACTAAAAACACACTATGGTCGGTCTTATCAATAAGGTAATTTGTCTGGTTCTGTGGTCGAGGCGTTATGACTGCTCCCCATTTAGCCTGGCGCGTTTACCTTTTATCTCCCTGCCCACCACTTAATCCAGCAATTAGAGGGCCGTGTGTCCTGCTACACTGGAGCTAGCAGCTCCTCATTAACTCCCAGAGATCTAGTCAGAAGCCCCTGACACACATGGCTCTGCTTCAACCAGGAGCCCGATTGCAGCCAAACTCAACCCTCTCTGGTCTTCTCCTACTCATCCTCTATTTGTCATTTCCTCGTCCCCCCGCGGCTTCGCCTTCCCTCGTCCATCTTCCCTCCAAGTCGTATAAAGGCTCACGGAGTTGATAAAGCAACAATTGCATTATCTGCACGACACGATATTATGGCTGGTCGTACACTTTTCTTCGCATTCCCTCGTTCTCTCTCTCTCTCTCTCGCTCTTTCTTTCTCTCTCCTTTTCTCTGTTTGTCTGTCTCTCTGTCATCCTCTCTCCCGTCGTTTCTTCTTTTTCATGCCCGATTTCGGAGCTGGCAAGTCCTCAGATGAGAAGTGGAGTTGAGTGAGATGAATGGCGCCAATATCCCCGTGTTTTCGTCTGAAGATTAGCCGACGCTCGTAGGAACGTATGCTTTGTGTTAAAGCGCCAGCCAAATGACACTTCCACGGCTTGGGGATTCAGAATTATATTTGTATTACTCTGCATGTTTAATGACTACCACCATTGTATTAAAATTCAAAACAATTCATGGACGTACGATGAATCCGTCTTCAACGGAACAGGCGTGTGCGCAACGAGAAATGCCTTTGTTTTCCATTAACTAATTTTGACAATGTTTCCAAAAAAGACAAACTCGGTGGTGATCTCTAAATACAGCCACTACATTTGAATAGCGTGGGAGTGACACCTACCCCTCCCCCCCACCACGATCATCCACGAATATTCCAGAATATTCCCCGCCGGGCAGACGGAACTTTAGAAGGCCTGGATAGGTCTTTCCACAGTAACTGTGCATCTGTCCCTCGGCGACTAACGTGGACATACTCAGCGAATCGCGGCGCTGTCGAACATGGAACTGAACAGCTGCACGACATCACGCCGCGCCCAGAAATCTGCTCGTCCCCCCTTCGTCTAGATTGAATTATGTGCCGTCAGTTTGTTCATCAACTGTAAATGAATGGATCAATTGCTCATCACTTCCTATCATCTCGTATGCTAATCATCCCCGGTTTATAATGCTGCTAACGTTGCATCCGTCCCTGGGTTGACTCCTGCTGTCACCGTGACAACGCGTTCTGGGTGTGTCCCAATGTACTTTTCCAAAGTAAGTGATTTTCTTTAGTGAACACTACCTCTTGCTAATGACCAACAACTGTTCAAGCAGTATGTGCAATCTGCAGCAGGGAAACTGAAATTTCCCTCTGCCTCTGCGTCCTGCATGTCTGTTTTGCATTGTGGGTAAAATAACATGTTTTTGTCCGTGTTCTGTACCACACCCCATCATTCCTTATCCCGTAATAGAAGTCTCTATATTTAGTTCTGAGAAACAGTAGGAAGTACAGTCTTTAATGCGCCCAGGGAACACAGCATCTTGCTTACAACGTCGCTCTCAGATAACCAACTTAATTGCCCCATATAGATGCTGTTTTCCTTTTACTATTAATCCTTGTATTGCCGTGAATTGGAACCGAAGCAGCATTCCTATTGAGAGCCAGTTGGCGTATGGACAATAAACTGCAGTCCCAAGCCCCGAACCACTGAACTTGAAAACCGAATGAAACCTTTAATTCTGTATAGCTAAGCAGATGGAAAAAAAACAATATCCATCACACTTCCGTTTTTCCCACGTCGAAACATCTGAGGCGATTTCCGATCCGGAGCCTCTGTCTCACGAACAGACAGTGGACGCCCGGGGAAGAGCAGCCATGTCAATAGCCAGGGTTGACAGGCGCTTGCAACAGGCAGACAAACGAGTCACGCGGAGCCAGACAGGCAGTAAGCAACTAACAACAACAAACCAGACTTTTGTCCAGACAAAGAGTGTAGCGTATTATCCGCGGCAGATTCTAGCGTCTGGTTATTCGGGTGCAACCCTTATCTCATTATCAGCAGGATGTCAGCTCCAGTCCAACACACCGATGCCTGGGAAGACGTTTTGTCTTCCTCGCCGGCGGTACGCCGTGAATTGTGCCAGATGAAAAGCTGGAATGACTGTGACATCGTGGCATTTTATTGCACACTCAATTCTCTAAATGTCACATGGTATGAAGCATTCTGGGTTCGCCTAGCAGAAACGCAGGCTATTTAAAACTCGTCAACGGGCGTTTGGACAAGGCGGCCATGTTGCTTGGGAGCCGCGCTCGCAGGTACGACAAATTAAGGTAGTAGATGACTGACTTTTCAGGCGTCTTGTATGACTTCGCTATGGCTAATGAATAATCAGTTTTTAGTAAATGTCCCAGGATACCAAGATGTATGAAGTGTTGATTTCAAATGCAAAGTATGCCTGGAGAAAGAGGAAGAGACACACACACACATAAGCCGAGGTAGTGTGTGCAGTGTTGGGTAGGGCACCGGCAACGGAAAAGACTAGAATGTGGAATTCTGTCATCTGATCGCAGACGGAGAACAACGCGAGGACTGCGGGGTTGTGGATGGACTTTGTTATTAACCTCATACATCACGCTGTTGTTGATGGATGCTTTAGATTAGACACAGCGAAACGTCCACACACACACACACACACACACACGGGAGCGCAGTAGTAGCAAGTGAAACAGGAGTTGGTCCACGTTTCCTCGGAATGTACCCCGTTTTCGTGGCTCCAATTCGGCTGACGCCCAGCTCAATATGAGATGAGACCTTCAACCAGAAATACTAAATGAATTGCTCGTTATCAACTTGACAAAATGGAACCTAGATAAGGCACAGGTAATGAGAAAATAACAATTGCACCAGAGGGACTGGAAGAACTGGTCTGAAGTCTGCGGTTAGCAGACTTTGTGAAAGTGATTTAAGAGGTCAGAAACGATAGTTAAAGGCCTGTGCATTATTAATGTAAAAATGATCTAACTCAATGTGAGTGCAAGTTTTTAGTAGAGCTTTTAAACAGAGAGAAGGGAGATTTATCATTGTGCTGGCCGTGTTTGTTCTCAAAGCGATGGGGAGAAAACGACGGCTCTCTGTGTGTATTTCCAGCTTGCATTTTGTGCATGATAAAAATAGCTTAGAATTGCAGTCTATTTCAGTCCCATGTTGTACCGGAAGAAAGGACACCGAAAAGGCTCAAAAACGAATCCTTGACAAAAACAATTCAGCTTGAAAAGAAGTGTCATGTTTCTCTGTCTGCGGCGGTGATTTCAAAGTAAAAAAGTGGATCTTTTTCCCCTCCGTCAGCAGACAGTGAGGGAGCTGTCTGGATGTGATGCTGTGTAATGGTTTTGAATGAGCGGGACCCGTTACCAGAAGGCTCAGAGCCAGGTCCCGGACAGGGGCTGGATTGATTCTGTGTGCTACGTTTACCGGGCCTGCAGGAACCCGACATCACGGAAAGGTGTGTGTGTGTGTGGGACACACTGTCGCCCCTAGGATTGATGGTTCCCAGACAGGTAATTAATGACCTCTCAGCGGCTGCCGCAGAGCAGGGTGACACAGCATCGGCTCTGCCCCGGGCCTCGTCTCAGCAAAGCCTTGGCTCACCTCAGAGCGAACGTGTTTGCGAAAGACCGCGTTCTGCCTTTTCCCCCCTCTCAAAACATTACTCTGACCTCCTCCTCCGTTTCCCCCCTTCCCTCTCCTTCTCCGTGACCTCTCTGTTCTTTCTTTTCTCCGTGTGTGACAGCCTAGAGCCCTGGGCTCAGCCCGACCAGACATCATTTACAGGGCCACGCTGTGAAATCGATCTCATGATGCACCCGGCCTGCTCGCATAGTAAATTCCGGGCCGGCCGACGATTTATTCTGCGGGCTTTTTTCCGACGCCCGGAGAACAACGCAGGATCGGATCGAAACGAAGAACGCGGGGTTTATGAATTAGGGCACGATATTGCGGTCAGAATTGATCACGCCGGGGAGGGAGCTCCGGTGACATGGGTGACTGAGACGAGGGATTATTGACAGGGCGAGACCGTTCCAATGAGCTGAAGCAAACTTCAAATGGCAGGATTGGACCGTCACAGCAGGCTACAGGCAGCGGGTGGGCAGGGCTGTTGGGGAGGTGTGGAGGAGGTGTTAGAGGGTGTAAGCAGGGTGGCTGTCTGATGGATGGGGGAGGTTATTACTCCCTATGGGGGAGCTCTGTTTTATGGCTGCATCATGTCTGTTGTTGTCTCATGGTTCCCTTATGGAGGTGATTAGAGAGGCTGTAGCACGAGGAAACGTATGCCACTGAGCACACTACATTAGAAGATGCACACACGCACGCACAATCACACACACACACATGTGTCTTATGCGCCAGTTCGTACAATAGGCTAGTCATAATAGTTGTTATACACATAAACATTATTACGTAAGGAAAATATAATGCCATTTTTGTGTTCACAGAGATGTACGTTTCGTGTAGCCTATTGAAGCACTCAACATAGCTGGAAGTGAGAAAACGAACATTAGATACGTTTGTGTAATATATTCAGATAAAAAAAGCTCATTTATACTTTACATTGTGTAAGGAGGCGGGGCAAAGATGGCAATAATAAATAACTGTTCAATAGGCTCAAGGCCTACCGAAACCATGGAGACAAATTGACAACTGTATTGATCAACTGAATTGTATTGATCAACTGAATTTTATTGATCAACTGAATTTTATTGATCATTTGAATTGTATTGATCAACTGAATGAACGAGATGTTTGGGAAAAAAATTCACAATCCAATTTCTTTAGTGCGTTTAGTGCTATATAGTATTGCGACTGTGTGGCAGGAATTCACTGTATAGACGTAATAGTTCACCAGTGGTTACTAATTATTACCACTGAAAAAACCCAGGCAGCAAATACTTTTTTGGTTACAATTATAGCCATTGGGAAAGACATAATTACCTCAACCTAAGGTGAAACTGAACTCTAACCTTTTGCCCAATCGTATACCTAACCCATGAACTGGATGAACTGTTTCCTCTATTGGGGCCAGCCTCAAAACTGTAGTGACACCCCTTTTCTAAGTTTACTATCTTTTGGGTACTTCAGCTCCCAACATGTACACATTGTTGTGGATTTCTCTCACACACACAGACACACACACGCACACACACAATCTCCCAGACGACCCAACGTGTACACAATCAATAAACACGCAATCAATTTCAGAGAAACAGACACCTGCTTGTTTTACTACATTTGGGATCACAATTGATTTCCATTAAACAGGATATCCTTAAAAACCTAAACCCCATATAAACCCTAACATCACGACCACAAAAGTATAGCCCTTAACAGGTATCGGATGTGTCGCTTACATAGCCCACTGATCCTCCGTCAGAATGGTAAATGCTGCGCTTTTATATAGCGCTTTTATCCAAAGCGCTTTACAGATCCTGCGTCACATTCACCCATTCATTCACTCATTCATACACTGACGAACTATCAACCTTTGGATTGATACACAACCGACTCAACCCACTGAGCCACTGCAGGCCCTCACTCTCAACTCTAGGTGGCGCTCATTACCGGAGAGTGCTCCTGGAGGGTGTGGCGCTCCCAGACCAGTTGCCTGATACGCCGTCAACCGGCAACTTGTAGCGTTTTTTTTCTTCTATTTTTCATTATGCCACGTTGTGTCAGTGGCCAAACAATATAAACACAGAGAGGATTGCAATAAGGAGAGCCTCTGTTGAGAGCAGCCTGGTGGCCACAGTTGCCTTGTGGATTCATTATTGATGTCCCGTCCTCCGCCTCGGTCCTGTGTTTTCAGGAGGAGAGAGAGACAGAGAGAGAAAGAGAGAGTGACAGAGAGACAGAGAGAGCGACTGAGAGACAGAAAGAGCCACAGAGAGAGATAGAGAGAGGGACAGAGAGAGAGAGAGAGAGAGAGAGTGACAGAGAGACAGAAAGAGCCACAGAGAGAGACAGAAAGTGAGAGACAGAGAGAGAGGCAGAGGAAAGTGACAGAGAGAGAGACAGACGGAGAGAGAGAGAGGGAGAGCTACAGAGAGGGAGAGAGACTGAGAGAGAGAGTGCCAGAGAGAGAGCGACAGAGAGAGAGAGAGAGCAGAAACCAGGTCAACGCTGTAGCCACTCGGTGGAGACAGTACCTGAGGGTACAGCTGACTAAAGCAGCTGCATTATTGCCTTATTATTGCCATTCTTTCATTACTGCTGTTGTCTGCCCTTTCAGTGGCTCCGGGGCGCGTGGGGGGTACCTGGAGAGGGTACCTCATGGACATCGGCTGTCTCACTTCCTCACAACAACCAGAACTTCCTACGCTCTACACCTGCGTGTCTCAATCTCTTCCTCTCTCTCTTCCGTCTAGTTCTTTGGTTTTGTGGCCCGACTATATTAGAGATTAGCATGAGATGCCACTGGTGTGTCCCTGTTTGGAAACATCGTCCCAATAACACGGAAATCTCTGTTTTCCTCACGGGATCACAAATGTTTAACCGATAAGGAAACACAGGAAAGCGTTCGGACCGTAAAAACACGGTGTCCTCAGTGTGTTGCTAAGACACCGTTCTCTTTCCCACTTCGACTAACGTGTTCCACCCCTCATTGACCACCAGCTGTGGTTTCCCAGGTCCAATCTGGTGCATAAAATTCATGGAGGGTGTAACTGAAATCAGACGAGGCCAACGTAAAGCTTACCGAACGGGCATTTACCGTAGACGGAAGTCGTTGCCGTAACCCACTGGACGTGAACCGTGCAGCTCGCAAAAACAGAGCCGCTTATTGTATCCAAGACGTATTACGGAGCCTGCATTAGGGCGCAAGACGTCGCAGAAAAATCGGCGACTTTGTCTTAGATTTCTAGACGACAGAGCCATTTCCTCTGGTTGGTTGTTTTGTTTGTTCGTGCAAACGTCCGGTCGGAAAGGAATACTGTTATCGTCCGCCGTGTTTAGCCGTCAGTGATGCGCCGCTAGGCTGAAGCGATGTATGGCGGGTTTAGGAGTGACACAGCTCAGGAACACAGCCGAGAGACGTTACACAATAAAGTTTTGTACTCAACGTCCATGCTTTTCGCAGCAGTGTGTGTTTCCGGAGCGCCTGTCTACTCCTGCATTACATCGCCGACCTTAACAGGTGGTTATGTGGGCAGACAGAGTTCAACTAAACTGTTCAACTGGCTGTTTGTCATATCTGCAGAGGTTAGCCGACCTGCTGGGTGACTCACAGCTCCAACGCAGCAGTGGAATGAGGTCCGTCAAGAGCCCTCAGTTTGTTTTACGAATTCTTGTAACCGACCTGTGAGTTTTTTGCTAGCATATGCTGCTATCGTGGCCTATTGCTCATGGACCAACATGGTTATAAGGTTTGAGCTTGCAAACAGCCTACTAACTTGGTGTCACACCCAGCACTCTTCTCCGTGTTTTACAGGACAGTGTTCCTGCTACGTTACGAAAGCTTTGTTCCTTGCCAGCTCCATTAGATTTAATAGAGGACTAGAGGCCAGGATAGATGACAGCTAAATGTCAAAGGGGACCCGGGGGTTGTCAGAGGTTACCAGTGCTCCACACTGCCCTGTGCGTCCAGGTTCGGTAGTAACTAGCGCACTGGGTTTTAGAGGTTTTATTGGGTAAAACAAGGACTCAATCTCCGTCCGTGTGGCCAATATTTTCCCAGAGCAACCTTTAAAATGTGATCCCTAACCCCCAACAATATGTGAACATATCACAAAATGCAAGATCTCTGGGCACTTAATAATCATTTATAGTGGTTTTTGTTCTTGGTTTGTTTGAATATTTCCAAAACAATCGATAGATAATGGATCTGTCAATTCCGGCGTCAATCCTGGCTATGTTTTTCGTCCGGCACAAGTGTTTTCAGGCCCATGTCATGATCCCACTCAATGTGCGTGTACAACAGAGTTCATCTTTATTGGAAACCTATTTAACTGCTAATAATGGATACTGTGAAAGCGTGCTTTACCCGGGGTACAACTGATGAGAGAAAGGCGAGGGAGCGCGGCGTCTCTGACACCTTTCATGGATCACAGCTTCAACCTGATGCATTGGGTTAAGTGCGGGGAAGATGTCTTGTTTTCGCATTTATGATCATTAGCGCCGTGACTAGTCGTCTGCAAAACAGGCAGAGGGGGCGGGGTTGTGCGGGGGGGGCGTGGTGTCGAGAGACGATTTTCAATGGGAAATAATCCACGTCCGGAGTAGAGTGCTGTTGGCCTCGTATGTTTGTTCTGCTTAATACGGATAATTCATGTTTGATACAGAACCGTACAACTGGGTCAACGAAGGGCCGGTGTAATTTGGTTGGGGTCAAAGGTCATGGCCTGCAGTTAACCGCGCCAACAGACATGAGAACAAGATAGGATGAATCTTTACTCGGTTCGTGATTTCCCTCAGCCAGAACCCCGGACTCTTCTCTTTTACCACGCCGGTTAGAGCTCCTCCAGCCGCTCCTCGAGCGATCTCGTTCTTCGTTTTCTAACTCGTTTGTAACACCGCGGCTCGTTCTTTGACGCTCGTCCACAGTTTCTCCTTCATCTTCCCACAGCAATGTCTTTTATGGCTATTATTGGAAATTGGTTGACTACAGAAGCCGGGCACAAAAGTGTGATTGGTCCCCGGGGCACTTTTTCATATCAAGGTTAACTTAAAGTGATTAGGATAAGCGGCAGACTAGTTGCCATGGGGATGGGTGAGGAGCGTTGTGGCGTGGAGGAGGACGATAAGCCTGCTGTGTTGAGTGTCAGGGCACGACGTGTCCGTTTTAGCAATAGCGCCGTGGCTTATCACGACGCACGTACGCTAACACGTGGCAGGTTTTGCCGGTAATATCCTGCGTTTGGTTAATTGCTAACAGAGTTATGATGTCAGCGGCTCACACATTGCCCTCATATAGGGAAAGAAAGCTAAGAGGGACAGAAAGGCATTGAGCGAGAAAGCCCAGTGAAATCATTGCATATGCTTCAAATATGTAAATATTGAAGGTAGTTAATGTGTAAGAGACACATTATCATTAACTATGTTTGTCCTAAGACGACTGTGTGTGCAAGGATGTTTTGCCAGTAGATATTAGTAGAAGTATAATGTGTGTAGTTACATGGTATCCTCTGGATTGTTCATATAATCACTCTTGAAATAAGCAGCAGGCTAGCATCAAGGTCGAATATGACAACCCGGTCTTCGGTTAAATGAGAAAGAGACCAGGATCTAGATGAAATAAAAGCCACATTCTCTCTCCGGGTATTTCTTTGGTCTCAACCGGCAGGATTTCTGAGTGAGGGAATGGCCGATCGCCCCTGTATTTAATGCTCCGCTTGACACAAGACATTTGTCATCCCCACATAATTACAGTGACAGATTCAGATCTGCATAATGGTTATTCCGAATGACGGGCGAACTGTAATACCAATCTGGAATTATCAATCTGGTTAGCAGGTGCATCGCATCGTCGCGCTACTGCTTTGATTGGATGATTCGCTGTTCGACGCGACAGGGGTTAGGTTGTCGTAGAGTCCGGGAGATATGAGATCCATAGTTCTCACTAAAAGGTAAAGCCGGGCTTCATCAGCACCGGCTCGCGCCAATACAGTCTGTTTAATTGATTTCATCAGAACCTCTGTCGAGGGCCTCGTACGTCTCCTGGAGTCGTTAAACACGAGCAGTTCCACGGGATTCCCGCCTTCTCCTCCTTCAGGAGCACTGACAGTATTGTGCGTCAAACAGACCAAAGCCTGGAGATGTTCACACACAGCTCCCTGAGCGCATCCTCGTCCTCCACGGATCCTCCCGGTCTTCCAGCTCTGCAGCCCTGAGGCCCGGTCCTCCCCCGGTGCCATCCATCCACATCCCGTTTCCGCCCGGCAACACACTAATTAATGAGCCCCCTGAACCGGCCTATCACCGTAGTCAGCCATTATCCCCGCTGCAGTCGTGATCATTTGACTTAGGTAGGCGCTAATTTCACATAACTTAAAAGGCAATTAGTGAAATGCTTTTTTCCCCGTTGCTCTTTCTGACTGGCAGACGGATTAGAGCTAAGCTGAGATGCCACCAGGCGCCAGCCTTCGGAGAGTACGGTTCTGTTCTGTTGTGGGCCAGAAAGCCCCCGCTTGGCGCGAGACGTAATCGGTCATCTGCCTAATACCCCACATCTCATATCTCCCATTAATGTGCTACATTTAATTAAAGTTGAATGTGCTGTGACAAATTAATGCGTAATTGGAAAGCACCTTTTAAACAAGACACGGGGTCAATACAATGTTTTGGATTTCCTTCCTTGCGCGCACACATTTCGGTTTAAATAAGTTGTTTATCTTGGTTTCATGTAATTGTGTTATGTTGACTATTGAGTAATATAACGGATTCGTTATCAAAACGCCGCAGAGTCAATCTGCCGAATGTCTCGCAATCTTCTGAAGATAATGATATTGCATTTAAATTGCAATCGTATTCCACCCATGGTAACATTCCAGTAAGTCTTTAATCTGATGTCATGCACAGTTTACAAGTAAACAAAGACACACACACACACACACACACATCCATGAATAAATACAATGAGGAAGCATTGCCAGATCCTATGTTCAATACATTGTATCAGACCAGATTAATGAAGTTCTGCTGTGCATATCTTTGGTCTACATATTTGTCGGCGGTGTAACGAGATGCGTTGGAAGAGAGAGTTGTCTCTCATGCCAAAGGATTACACCTCTTTGATCATTTCGGTGTAGCACACGTAGCCTCCAGTTGATCATAAGTCCTAATTCCATCTCGCCATCGCATCCCTCTGACGCCATGACGCCATGACAATTCTGACGAGGCTCGCAGGAAAACAGGACAATTTAAAAGCACGCCGTCAGGAGTGACAGTACCCCCCCCCACCGTGTCATCCCGGTCCCACGCCGCACCGTGTTGATCACATCACCCCCCTTCCCGACCCTCCTCACCTGCGGGGAAGGCAAGGAGTCGGCACTGCGCGCCGGCCTAATATGAAACGGGTGGGGAAAACTGGGCGCCTGGCCTATTTATGCTGTTGTGAAACGGCACGTGATTCATCATCTGCTGCTTTAGATTATGTTAAAGCTCATCAAAATGTAAATCTCCCATACAGGGGTTGGAGAGAGAGGGAGCTAGAGATGGCCAGCAGACTGATGTAACGTATAAATACCTTAGACAAACAGCATTTTCCCATTTATCCCAACACCCCCCCCACACTCCTCGGTGAGGCTGCTCTGCTGGGAACTACTTGGGGAGATATTCATGGTTTATGCAGGCATTATATTCTGTATACCTCAGCGTTTTAGAGATTCTGGGCAGAGGATTAGACAGGATCCTGGGAGAAAATAATGTAACTGACTAACTTACTCTGTTACAGTCTTAAAGCTATTCCTTCAAGGGTGTGAAGTATTGGAATCCCTACTCAGGAAATTCATGGATTATGTATGTTTTTGAACTTGTCTTGAGTGGAGCCGCGCGAATATGTTTCTCTCTCTGCCGCACTAAATGTTTAGTAATGTAGAGTGCATTTGTTTCACCAAAGTCATGTGCTTTTCCTTTCTCGTTCGTGTGTGTGTGTGTGTCTCCGAGTACGTGTGTGTGTGTTTGTGAGTGTTTGTTTGTTTTCACGCGCGCAGTGTTTGTCCTCTACGGATAGCGACGTAGCAAATTAAATTTGCTAAAGAGCACCTCGTCTAAATAGGTCCCCGAACAAACAATTTAGACAAATCTACGTCCAACCGATGCCAAATTAAGCCTTGATATAAAGTAACACCCGACACAAAATAGATGTCACCTTGTTGATGCGGAGCCTCTGGGCACATCCCGTAACACCTTTCCCCCCCCTCGCGTGCAGCTCCTGCTGTGTGCTAATGGCTTGCTGGAGTGTGATTAATGCTGCTATTGATTTAATTGTTAAATGTGAGATTAGATGCACGGGCCCCGGTGCCATTCATCAAACACGCTGGCATATAATTAAATTGTCAGTTTGCGTTTTATGGCCGTACACATTTATTAACTATTGAATGCACTCTGACTCTGTTGTTTTAGCCTCAAAGCGGCCGGGGTTGCCTGTAAAAGCCGGGTAAAATGTGTGTATGCTCCAGGAGAATGTACGCAGGGAGAGAGTTGTTCACTAGGGTGAGGTTAAAAATAGCAGTGTGTGATTTTTATCTGTTCAGCATAGACCCCTGGCTCCCTTTCTCCGTCTCGTTGGTACTACTTTTCCCATAATCCTCCACTCTCATCTCACACTTCAGTCATATACACACACACACACGCGCGCAGACACAAATACACGCGCGCGCACAGATGGTTAGGCGATAGATAAACAGATATATAAGTGATGGATATGAACGCCTTGGCTGAGACGACACGCTGTGTCCCAAATCGCTGTGTGTGTTTATAGACTGAATACTGTCTTCAGTGTCTTTCACCATCTTGTCCGCGGGAGCAACAGGAAGTGTCGACCCAGATATCGCCGGATCCTCTGAGCACGGGACACGTGGACACGCTGGGTTTGCACTCTTCACCCTGACAAGTACACACACACACAAACATAAATACACACGCGTGTAGACGTCCTACACACTACGACAATCAGGTAAACAGGAAAACGCCTGCAACGATTTTATGAAACACAGGTACTTTTATTAGCCCAGCGTGTTTTCAGAGCATATTTCAAAGGTGAACATTGAACAAACTGGCATTTGTAAATACACGTAAACATTCCTAAAGAAAATCATCAAGTATGTGGCATTCTCAGGATTTTACTTGAACACAAGTACTAATAACTTGATCTAGCTCAAAATGTCTTCAAATAAACCGGCGAACAAGAGATAGTGTCCTCCTGTGTAGCCCCTGGCTTTACAAATTAATTTGACAGGACAGCATCCACTCAAGCTGCGATCAATATTTGGACAGAGGCTTGTATCTAAGAAGCTGTCTGATTTAGGGTTTAGTGTTCACACCTCATAGATTCATAGATAACAATTCTAGAAAAAAATTGTGCTTTTGGTTATTTTGTCCATTCCTTGTATATGTGTATACATATATATATATATATATATATATATATATTTATTTGCAACACTAACAAGCACATATCTTAGGGCTGTCAAAGTTAACGTTCTTTTGAAAATGCTTAACACATTTATTTATTTTCGTCACCGTGAACGCATTTGTCTTTTATGAGCCTCAGAACTACCCATGAGAGCGTCTTTGCTAGAGTTTTCAGCCAACTTTATTGGAACTTGGCTTGTGCAGTAGTTATCCTGTGTTCTTCACTCGTGACACACCGTTATCTGGAGTCACAGATGTGTCGAGTGAACACACACTTAGTCGTGTGAGCGCAAATCCACTCAGTTAAAATTATTTACCATCGCACTAAGGTTGGCGCAGATCAGAACTGGACCTTGGGGCATATTTCTTATTATAATATGTAGATATTCTCATGTTAAACTTTCATTTTTACAGTTTTTATATTATATTATACAATATATACATTATATATATATCACATCATGATGTTACAGGTGGTTATTGCGTTTGCGTTCCACTTTAACACAGCCACCATTTGAACACGCACGTCACTGACGCCCGGGTAAGTGCCCGGCGCGTCTCAGACAACGCGTTCGATTTGCCGCTGAATGCGTGTCTGTGAACCTAACGGCAGCGGTAATTTGATGGCGTGAACGCCGATCGCGCCGCGAGAGAAGGACGATGACAGGTGGATAATGAGAGAGTTCCGATAGGCGCGGTGGAGCTATCGGTGGGGTAATGGGAGCGATATGAGCGGGAGCAGTCATCACTGGACGCTTTAGTGTTTTTCGTTTCAAACCCGTGCTATTCGATAATGTAAAAAGGCCCGCTTAAAGCTCTGCGACGGGCGCGTTCGAGCGGACGTCAGTGGCCTGGTGAAAACCTTAAAGGTACAGTACGGAGTTTAGAGGGTGCAGGGCACAGTGTGCATGTGTGTACGCTACATCCCCACATCACCGTTACATCGGCACACCGGAGACAGACACAGAAATGCCGTCTTCCCCCCCGTATGGGTTTGTGTTGTCGCCTATAGTTCAGCGGGCTGGGAAGGACCGGCCACGTCTCTTCCTGTCCTCCCTAATGGCCTCCCTGACATGCTGTCTGGGCCGACCCAGTGAGCAGCACCACTGCCGGGGGACACAGACACAGAACAGGCTGCTTCCTCTCCCGGTAATGAGCAGAGAGTTTGGAGACAGCAGAGACGAGCTCTTGGCGCTGGGTTCTGAACAAAGTGCTCGGTAATGCCGGATAACCACCTGTAAAGAGCGGGCGGAGGATATTGGAGCGACGTGACATTTTTCCACACAGCCGAGAGTTTTTAAGGAAACTGACATGAGTATGCTAGTTTTTCCTGTCACCTTTGCAACGTGTCCCTCATCAGCTTCGCCTGCGAACACGCCGTGACGGACAGTGTTTGTTCATATTTCTCCTCCCCCACCTGCCTCGGTGGTGTTGGACATCTTATGGCGCCGTCCTCGTTGTCACGAGTCTTTGGTTTAAAATAGGGAAGTTGTCATCATGCCCTCTCTCTGACTCGGCTCTTCTTGGGTAACCCCCTGGGGCGAAGATAGCATTTTGTGCTAAATGGAACACAATGTCAGACAGTTGGCATAGCCACCTCTCTCATTAAGGCAGGCCTGTCATGAATCTGTCATCTCGTGTCAAGGGTCCAATAGGAGCAGTCAGAGGAGACAGTGGGAGGGGTGAGGAGGTGGGCTTTTGTCTTGGTGTTGCTTTGGTGCTAAGCTGATTCCTGCTCATTTTCCTCTCCCTACTGAAGCAACAACCTCTGGAAAAAGGGGCGAATGAGGTAAATCTATGGAGCAGACAAGACTGTGTCCTACACCACAGCACTAGATATGGATACTGTGTCCACACTCCTGTACCCCAGCACTATAAATGGATACTGTGTCCACACCCCTGTACCCCAGCACTATAAATGGATACTGTGTCCACACCCCTGTACCCCAGCACTATAAATGGATACTGTGTCCACACCCCTGTACCCCAGCACTATAAATGGATACTGTGTCCACCCCCTGTACCCCAGCACTATAAATGGATACTGTGTCCACACCCCTGTACCCTAGCACTATAAATGGATACTGTGTCCACACCCCTGTACCACACCACTATAAATGGATACTGTGTCCACACCCCTGTACCACACCACTATAAATGGATACTGTGTCCACACTACTGTACCACACCACTATAAATGGATACTGTGTCCACACCCTTGTACCCCACCACTATAAATGGATACTGTGTCCACACTCCTGTACTCCAGCACTATAAATGGATACTGTGTCCACACCCCTGTACCCCACCACTATAAATGGATACAGTGTCCACACCCCTGTACCCCACCACTATAAATGGATACAGTGTCCACACCCCTGTACCCCACCACTATAAATGGATACTGTGTCCACACTCCTGTGCCCCACCACTATAAATGGATACAGTGTCCACACCCCTGTACCCCAACATAATAAATGGATACTGTGTCCTAATCTGCAAACCGTAACTTCATATACCGTGTGCCAAACCCCGAAATCCATGGATCTTTCTTTTGTACATTTATAACTATTAGGTTGATCCCCTTCCTATTAATAACCACACATATCCAGTGTTTCTCCACAAGTGGTCGCTTACAAGTCTGGGCTACCTTTTTAACAATGATTAGCTTGTTGAGTAAAGCTGTGGTAAAGCCACCGTGATTTACTGGATTACTGTACCTCGCCGTGCTAAAGTACTACAGGCCCGTTCCACCGTGAACACTGGTTTCATTAACCACACGCTAGCCTGTGACGGTTGTGTTTTTCAGAGTCCTATCTTTGCGGTTATATTGTTTTCACGACGGTCCTCATCTGATTAGACGGTGTTGACGTCATTGTGCCTATCTATCCCACAACATACAGGCACAGCAAAATACAATGTTACGATTACATATGGATTCATTCAGGAGACCACGGTACCAGTCAAAAGTTTGGACATTCAAGCTATCCGGGTTTTCTAGCTGAGCTGGGATGTAAGGACTGGGCCCACTAGCTTTTACCTCAGAGAGTATCTGTAGAGGAATAACACTTCTCTATTTATCTGTGTTGTTGTCGAGCGCCGGCTGGACCGTGGTGAGGACACACTTCAATTGGTTTAGCCGTCCCAGTCCACTGGCGTTCCAACTGGGCAGGAGAACTGAGTTGTTTCAGCCACTCCTCACTGATCAGTGACACTGGCAGCTCAGCTAGTTTATCTGCTTGTGTTCCGTGCTTTTATTTTGCACTTCATGGTCTGATGGCCCCAGCTCAGTGGTTTGCTTCAGTGGGTCTGTGTGTGTGTGTGTGTGTGTGTGTGTGTGTGTGTGTGTGTGTGTGTGTGTGTGTGTGTGTGTGTGTGTGTGTGTGTGTGTGTGTGGAGGGTTAGTGGGAGAATCAGTGAAACAGAACCTGAGAAGAGAACGACGGGCTCCGTCCAAATAGACAGGGGAGACATAACCACAGATGGACATTTATGTACCGTTTCGTTTTCTGTAATGTTTCTGACGAACAATACTACATTTTATGTTATTATTAGTTCTTTAACAAGTGACCTGGTCTCTTGGAGCCAAGTGTTGAGCAATAAGGATTAAATGTAATGACGGTTGGACAGGTGGTTAAGCTAATGTTGTGCGTGGAATTATGTGGCCAGGTCCATTCTCGTTGTAGTTTATCTAATAACTAAACATCTGAACACAGGCTACGGTGGTTAGATTGGCGCTACGAGCGAAAAAAACAACTTCCGCGTGAAAAAAACGATCTTAATAAAGCTCTGATTCCCACATGCTCGACGGAGCGTAATCGATAGCACCACGGTAGATCCTATCGGCTGTATAGATGTCTACCGCCGCACCCTTTGACAAACACACCGGCCTGAACATTGACATGTGTGTAATCTCCTCGGCAAACACAGATCTGTGTGTTGGCTGCTGGATGCCTGGCGCGTCTGGCAGGGTCTGTGTGTAACGGCGCCTGTTCTGATGTTGACTTGATTACTGCTCATCTTCCTGCCAACACCCTCTCAGTCAACACTCACTGGAACCGGAAAGGTTTACTGTGTGGTAGATTAAAAAAATGGAACTGGGGAGACATTATAATTTTAAGATTGACACTGTCTCTCTCCCTCTCTCTCTCTCTTTCTCCCTTCATCTCTCTTTCTTCCTCTCTCCCTCTCTCTCTTCCTCTCTCTCTCTTCCTCTCCCTCTCTTCCTCTCTCTCTCTCTTCTTCTCTCTCTTTCTCCCTTCCTCCCTCCCTCTCTCTCTCTCTCTCTCTCTTCCTCTCTCTCTCTCTTCCTCTCTCTCTCTCTCTCCCTCTCTCTCTCTTCCTTCTCTCTCTCTCTCTCTCTCTCTCTTCCTCTCTCTCTCTCACTCGCCCACTCCTCGTTTACACTAGCTAGCAGGAGAGAACTGTTTTGGAGCTGAAGCTCTGACCCCAGCCCACATTCCCAGCACCCTTAGTCTGTCGCTCCCTCTCTCACCTCCTCAACCCCCACTTCCCCCCACCACCTCCTCCCCACCACCACCTCTCCTTTGCTGCTGTGGCTCTCTCCGCTCCAGTGCGCTGTCAGATGGTGACAGGCGATTCGGGATATATCCTGTGCCGCTGCGCCTGTCTCTGCATCCCTTCATGGCTGTATAAGCCCTTTCTGCATCCCCTCTTCCTCCCGTCTCCCGTCTCCCACTGTCTCTCTCCGGCATCCATCCCAGCCTCCCCTCTGCCCGTGTCCCTAATCGCATCCTCCCGGTGGCTGTAATTGAGCGCCGCGCCATTCCCGGATTACGGCTGTCACTGTGGGCATCGTCGTAGCGGGAACGCAGGGTGAGACTGTTGGTAAATAGGACCCAGGAATGCTACGAGGTAAGAAAGCAGAAGGGGGAGGAGGGGAAGTGTGTGGACGGAGAGAGAGGTGGGCGTCAGGCGGGGAAACGCCGTCCACAGAGGCAGCTGCCATGCTACGGACCTCCGGGCCGACGAGGTCGACATTCAGGTCAGCCCGGAGGTCAGAGAACCGTCCAGACATCCATACGACGACAAGGTCTTAACAATAAAACCTCGGCAGCCTCCGTCCAGTGACACCTCTGGCCCACGCGACCATGATGGAAGTGTGACAGGCGGCGTTCAGAAATGCATCGCGGTTGACGCGTCGGATTCATTCACGGGACTGGTTCCTCAAGGTCCGACCTCCGCGAGTCTGCCGTGCCGTCGTGTGTTCCGCTGACCTGCAAAACCCGGGCACCGGATCTATAGGGGAGATTTATTGTGTACCAGCTATGATGTTAGTTGATAAGATGTGTTTACTGATTCGTATTGATCCGACTCTTGAACCCTGCCCTTCGTTTCATCCACCACAAAAAGACACGGAGAACGATATGAAACAGAGGCCAGGCTCAGGTATATATATATCTGTCATCTCCTAATTTATTGACGGGACTCACCATGTTAGACAAGTCGGAAAACGTCGAAAATCTAAGCGTAATGACGAGATTGGTTTTAACTTCTGAAAGTATTACAGATGTATAATAATTCTGCCCATCTTTTTCGTCCAAATGTGATTTAGTTTTGCCTCGCCCCCCAGATGATATGCTTCAACCAATACGCATAAAACCACATTTTCTCTTCTCTACCAATCCCGAGTTAACATTAATCAAGCTAGTTGTCAGGTGCGATGTGCAATTCATCTGTCCCGGGTTTAGGTCTGCCAAACTGCGGAGGAATCATCAAGTTTATTTCCCTGTACTTTCTAAGCCGCTTAAATCCTCTACCAGCTTAGCTATATTAACGTCGGCCAGTGAGACGACGTTGACGAACTGCTTTCCTCACAGCTTCTTCCTGTCGTCCCTACGGCTGCCAGTGGAAACGTCTGCTCACTAACATGTGAAATCCCACATATGCGTGCACACACACATACATTCACACACACACGCGCGCACACACACACACACACATATCTAAGGAGACATAAATATCAAAACACACCAAAAACTGATTTGACAGATGAACACACAGGCGTGTGTGAAAAAACAAATTCCTACACACACACACAACACACACCTGTATCTGTATTTTAAGCTCGGAATACTCCATCTTTTTCCACGTTTCTGTTTTGGTCCTCGATTCTCCTGGGGTTATTGTGCTTTTCAGTCAGAATGAGGCTAGAACTGAGCAGCTAACATCCGGCTAGTCCCCAGCTCTCTGCCCAGAGTCTCGATTACTCCTGAGCTGATACTTTCAGAGCCCAGGTGCTGTTGGACTGGAGTGTGTTCTGTGCTTCTCTTTACTGGTACTGGGACATGTTAATGCACACTGGACAACTCTGTCCTCTCTTATGAACAACAGATTACACCGACCAAGGAGATCTTTTAGAAGTAAATACTCCATCTTACTCCGTCGCCAGATTCCACCACAAAAGGAATGAAGTCATTCTTTCTCTCCGAGTCGCGGCGGGATCATGTGATGACTCTCGGGCCAATCACAGCCTCTGTTTTCTCCCTGTCATGTTTTTCTTGTCAGCGACTAAATTTAACATGCATAAGCCTCTTAGCAGAAAAAAAAAACAGAGAGGGACGAGATGGAGTTTTGTAGCTACTTACAGGCTGAGGTATCATTATCGTTGTTCAGAAAAATGCACCAATGAAATTGTGTTCCCGTGACAAAGCTGACTTCCCGGGCAATGGGAAAAAAGGACACATTAGGGAGACAATAATGTAATTTTATTCATTACATTGTATATTCGGGCCGTTATTGTAATGTTTGCGTTAGAGTGGCGGGCCCGGTTTTCTCTGGAGGCAAATGGGAACAGGTACAATTGCACCAACGTCTGGTGTTTTGGTCCATATTGTCTTAATAACACTCTGAAGTACGCAGTGTTTTCCCAATTTCTAGAGGTGTTTTTGTCTGTTTCGTCTGGGTTTCTATAGCTAATATCAAAAACGCACACCCGGATTTGCATCGCCTCGGTCTAATATCCTCATCCCGCCGGAGAATTCCTAGTTATTAGGGTTCAAAAGAGTAACCAGGGGTTTGTGTATAATTTATAATGTCTAATGTTCTATATGATTCGTCCGTATAATGAGTACAGAGCGCTTCTGCGAGTCCTTCCACCCACTGTGTGCCCCTGATTGATTAAGGCGAGGTGTAACAACCACAATGTATTCATGGCTCTCCTTGATGCGCCAGTCTGACTGAGCCTGGATATTAGCCCGTAAGTATTACAATGAAATATTCACCCGGCCGCGCGCCCTATAAATCATACAGTGGCCAGAGATTACGCTGGATGCAGGTCTGGGCTGGCTAGATCTGGGTCAAAACGTGTCCTCTTTTCTTCCCTTCTTGCTCTCTTTTGCTTTTCCCTTTTCTTCTAACCTGCTTGCCATTCTCTCACTGTCCCTCTGTCGCTCTCAACCTCTCCACGTTTGTGTTATTATCGCCTCTCTCGGTCTCTCTGCCTTTTCCTGCTTTTGTCCCTTTATCCGTTTTTATCACTCAGTCTCTTTTTTTCTCTTCTTCGCATTTCTCCGCCCGTACCTCTTTCTTTATTCACCTCTCCCTCTCTTCCTCCCTCCCTCCCTCCGTCTCCCTCTCTCACTTCCGTTCTCTCGCTAGCTCACATCACCACATCCTCTCTGCCTCTCCCTGCCTGCCACTGCGTAGTCGCTGATGGGAGCATGACAGCCACAGACCACTGGGTGGTGCAGGAGGACCCAGTCAGACGTCTTCACTCAGCAGCAAAGCCGAGCAGCGGGCTAGAGACGAGAAAATAACACACGCTGTACATATTTCACACGAGCCAAACCATGGTGAGCTTATATTGTTTTTTTCTCACATACATATTCAATGAACCTTCATATAGCAGACAGGTATGTCGTGTTAACCCGAAGATTCCCAGAGGAGAACAGAGCCACCTGTCCTTATGACACACACACACACACACACTGAGTGTACACAGACAAGCGTCCACAGACAGACAGGCAGATCTGCACGTTAAGCTATTGTCATTTAGAGATGAGTAATAGTAAGAAATACACAGCCACATTATCAACTAATGGCCTTGTTTCACCCATCCGTCGTACTGCGAATTTGCATGCAATTATGAATTGCATTTGCTATCCACGCTTGGGAGGAGAACATCTAATGGGAATGAATTCCAACATTGTTAAAATAGCACATCTACCCGACCCAGCCAACGTGTTAGAGAGGCAGGAAGAGAGATTGATAGAGCAATAGGTGGAGGCGAAAATGAAACTGACACCTGGTGTCAAAGCTCAAATGTTACTAAGTGCTTTAAGGGGTCGGACACGCTGAAGGCAAACGACATCCAAACACTCTGTCGGCCTAATGAGAGTTGTTCCGATGCGTTTGATCATTTGTGTTTGGGAGTCTCTGACAGAGGTCCAATTTGTCTGTCGCCCTCATCAATCCCCCCGAAGTGTCCTCGGGATTTCGGAGACCTCGCCCACTCTGATTGTGTTCGCACACAGTCACCTGACTCTTGTTTTCAAAAACTGTGCCAACCGTGCGAAAGAAAACGTCTTTGTTTCGGATGTACACTGGATGCCACAGTGGCTTTTGCGCTTCGTTGTCGAATATTGTGACGTATTGAACCGAAATGCGGTCGAACTTTCTGATGTCTACTGCCAGACAGCTTGTGGTAGCTGTATAATGTGTTTGATCTCGACTGATCTTTTGTGGTTGCCGTTTCCTCCTACCTTGTTTATCAATCGTTTAGTACTAAAGCCTACAGCTCAGTTTAGAAGCGCATCTCGGCTGAATCAAATGCTGCCGTCTCCTGGCAGACATGGTACTTTATTCATCTTAATGTCATCTGATCGGTGGGTGGGCTACGGTAGGTTTGAAGTATAGTACTCATTACTACAACATCTACAGTAGATATTAGGACTCGCCGGCATTTGATATAAATCGATATGTGAAAACTACAAAATAATATTTTACATAACCATGATGGAAGTAATTTGTGTTGTGCAAATAACATGTTCCAGAACAAAGAATGGAAAAAGTGCAAGCAAATGAATGCATGGGTGTTGGGGGAATAGATCTCTATGTACAATATGCGTTCTTTCACACAGGATAAGGAATAATGTACCACTCATTATTTGTGCGCTGCTTAAGAAAAGTGACAATGAGAAATGCGTTGTGCCGACTCCACACGAAAGAGAGAAAGAAAGAGAGAGTTGGAGAGGAAAATATATTTCCACGGCTCCCTCAGCCTTGAGCTGTAAGCCGCGTTCCTTTGGAACAGTGCTTTTCTCTCAGGGCTGATATAGTGACAATCCTACTTCGAGAGGGGAGAGAGAGAGAAAAAGACAGACATTAACAGAAAGTATGAGACTTACAGTGCGAGAGACAATGTTTCTCTCTGTGGGTGTTTCCTTGCTGATTTGGCGTTGCTAGATGTTGCCGCTGTGAGCTAGCGTACATGTAGAAGAAGGAACGATGACAAGACAAACGTTTCTAGTCCTCTGGTCCTCTGTCCGGACCTCTACTCACCCAGTTCGGCCCACAGAGCCACGCATCGGGCGATTTTTATGAAAATTCCCCACTGACATAAACGGAGATGACAAATTGTGTTTTTTCTTTTTCTACTCCAGCAGATTTCTATCAGCTTTTTTCCCTTCTTGTGTTGTGCCATTTCAAAGGAGAACAAATTGATGTCCACACTCTTGATAAAACGACCCCGGGGATAGTTGAGAAACAGAGTGCCAACTCACTCCCGTCTCTTGACGCTGCCCTGAAAACGGACCCCTCCCATACCAGACGTGTATTCGAATTATTCATCTATTTCTTTGATTTTACCACCACTGTATTTACCCTCCAGTTGTAGCCCCTGACCACAGAGAGGGAAATGTCTGCCCTGAGGTGCTGCTGAGGCAGGGACCAGTCTTCTGTCATTAAAGTAGCAGTCTGAGATCCCATTGGCTGGCAGCGCTCCACGTGGAGAAGACAGTAACCGCTTTGGCCGCTCTCTCACGTTCTCCTAATAGAGACATAACGTCTAATGGGCACGGCTGCTGACGCCTTCGGCTGGCATGACAAATAAAGCCATTAACCCCTCCTCCCCCGGCAGCCATTTTGATGGATGTCACAGAGAAAGGGAAGGGAATGTGTGCGTGCGTGTGTGTGTGTGTTGTTGTTCCTCTGAGGTCTATGTTACCCTGACCTTCTAAATCTCATCAAAAGGCAGCTGTTCAACATTCCCATTAAGAGTTGCCCTGTTGCTGGGATTGGTACAGGTCCCTGGGCTAATGTCTGAATAGATGAATACAGTGCCGAAGCTGGGAGCAAATACAGAGGCTGCCGCTCGCACAGGCTGCAGATCAGTTTCATGGTAACGCTTAGACTGGAGGACCCATGGCATATCAGCAGGTGGCAGTGTTTATGTACGGATGGATGGCAGCTTTCCCTGGTTACTGAACGTCATGTACTGAAAATAGCAATGGATTTGAGTCCATACAGACGCTCACCACTCCAGATGTATCGTAAAGCTATTGTGTGATGACGAATTATGTGCACAGTGATATTGACAACGATTTGGATAATGGCTAAAAAGAATTGTCTCTGAATTTCTGCATATTTTTTATTTTTAATAATACAACGACTAGAGGTCAAAGAGCAGACTGTTCTATTTCATACAAGGGGGTTAATATTCATATCCAATGAATCATTTTGACATTAGCGCACATTTTGTACACATTTTCCCTAATATTTAAATGTAAAAACGCATTTGGACAGATCTACATTATGAATCATTTTTTATTTCCAGTAGTGTTTTGCACTACTGGAAACAGCAATGTTTGCTCACTATGTTTCGCGACTTCGTCAAGTTGGAGGAGGACCATTGGCAAACAGGAATTTTCAACTCCTTCCACAGATTGGATTTAGGTTTTTAGGGCATCCTGTCTGTCTTTGTCAGTGTGTATCCCGTTTATGTCCCAGGTCTGTTGCAAATGTTAGTATTTTTCTCTCAGGGTTTTTCTGTGCTCTATCTTAACATGCTTTCCAGGGCCTGACAAAGCGAAGCTTCCCTGTGGATGGTGCTGCCACAGCCCAAGGTTATATAGGTCTGTTTTGGTCTCGTCGCCATCACATCCACTTGGTCTTGGATTCTCCCACATGCTTTCGGGCAAACTCAAGCTGAGAATTGATATGAGTTTCTTTCGACAATGTCTTACTTTTGGCACTCACCTTTATTGGGAAACTTCTGTTTTTGGTTGTGTTTAACAGGTTATTTGCCATTGGCGAGTTCATCGTTTATTTCTGTTTTACCAAACAGTTCATTTTGTAATGTTTAGGCAATGTCTCCAATGGATGTGTTCCGATTGATGAGTTTGACTTACACAACATTCCAAATGCAAAAGCAAAGCCTAAAATCAAGACTGGACATCAACAGCTTTCTTATGAATGCACTGCCAGTGAAAAACACCTGCACGACACAATTTGTGTTGTATACCTCTTATGTACCAATGAATTTGTTGCAGGCTTTCTTGTGTCCAACAAATAAATGCCTTGCTAAACCTAGATTAGGATGAGCCGTGTGTCCAGCTAAAAGTCAAAATCTTTGAACCACTCCAAATGCTCCGTATGGAATATTGGGAATTAACATCAGATGTCTCGGGGAGAGGAGAACCAAAGTCTCATAATAAAGAAATGGAAGACATTTAGCGTGAATGAAATGTTAATGGGGCGTTAATAATTTACCGCAACAGATGGAGTATTTGCCCGTACCCCGTTCAACGCCAACGCTTCAATCTTCCCTTGACATATTGGGGGTGGACTGAGTGAGATTTTGTCCTTCCACCGATACTAATATGAGATGTGTTTGTGTTTTTTTCCGTTTCGTTTACGCAATCATATATTCACAACGTGATTCGATTAAACGACAGTTTGTAATTTCCCTGATTTGTCACAAGACAACTGGTGGATTTGTGGAATGTTTCGAATATTACGGAGGATGACAGCAGTCAAAGGTCAGTCTGGCTGTTGTTTTGGCTACAGCAATTGGTCCAACTCTCTTGGGCATCGCCCCGATTGGACACCCTCCCAGCATCCATTCCCCTATTTACTCACCTCACTGACTAAACAACACATGTCAATAGTGTACATCATCGAAGACGCTAAAGTCAAACGAAGGCTGTGACTGATGTGTTTACAGGACGGCCTGTAGAATAGGTCTGGATGTCGTGCTTCAAACGGCCCTCGTCCCAGCCCTCATCCGGCCCTCATCCAGCCTTCATTCCGGCCCTCATCCCTGCACTCATCCCGTCCTTCATCCCAGCCCTCATTCTGGCCCTCATCCAGCCCTCATCCCGGCCCTCATCCCAGCCCTCATCCCGTCCTTCATCCCGGCCCTCATCCCAGCCCTCATTCCGGCCCTAACCAACAGATGCAGCATACTTTCTTTCTGCCTGTGTTTGTGTGTCCTTGCACCAGATCCCGGCTGTATTTATCCTGGCTATGTAAACCGTGTCATTAAACAGCTTGCCAATTAAAGACCCCCCTCAGCACACACACACACACACACGAGACCCCCCTTCCGATTACCCTTCAGTAGGGGCTGCCAGAGCCCAAACGCGCTGAACAGAACCAAATGGAGATCTGGCTGTTTTGATAAAGGAAATTGCAGCATGGACGCTCGGAGCTCCAAATCAGATTTGAGGGATGATGATTTCTCCGGTTGCAGACGTGCTGAGAGGAGAGAGCTTTGTTTCCTGTGCCACACACTGGCTGCTCCTGTGTGTGTGTGTCTGTGTGTGTGTGTGTGTGTGTGTGTGGTGCTGATTACATTAGGTGCTGCCTGGGAGTCCGTACAAGCCCTGGTGGGAAGCCTCATGCCTGTCGTGCCTCAGCTGTATCCAGATCAAATAATCCTCCTCCATGACCGTTTTGTCCTCTGGGCCAACCCCTTTCCTCTGGGCCAACCCCTTTCCTCTGGGCCAACCCCTTTCCTCTGGGCCAACCCCTTTCCTCTGGGCCAACCCCTTTCTCTCCTACTCTCTGTAACTCTGTTGTCGCAGGGAGACATCTCTGACTGAGACTGAGGACAAATAGGGACACACTGATATCTGGGACATTGGCCCCGAAGTCCATTTTATACGACCGTTTGCCGCCCTGTGTTTCTGGGCTTAGGGCTGAGGAGGAAGATGTAGACGTGGAGGAAGACAGTGAGAGAGAAACAGAGAGAGGTGAATGAAGAGAGATTCGGACACAGCTGAAGGTAGAGCTGGAGAGAGAGTCCAAAGTGGAGGGAGAAAGGGAGAGAGGGAGAGAGAAAGAGAGAGAGCGAGGGAGGAGAAAGAGAGAGAGAGTTGGAGAGGTAGTGCTGCAGCGTAGATCGTCGAGGGGGGGGGAACAGGAAGAGAGTGAAAGTCTTAAGGAAAGTGATCCGCGATGGAGAAAATAATCAGTGCCACAGTGCTTTTAGCGGATGAATACATACATGAATACATCCCCTCCAGCGGCTGACTGTATCGGGCTTTAACCTCTGAGGCGTGGAAGTCAGAATCACCACAGCGAGTGTCCATGCTCCCGCCTCGGCACCACCCAGGACACCGAAGCATCCTGTTCCATTCACCTAGCGGCTTGTTGCCATTTGCTGTAATGGGCCTGGGGTGAGGCACGGTGGTGTGTGTGCGTGTGTGTGTGCGTGTGTGCGTGTGTGTGCGTGTGTGTGTGTGTGTGTGTGTGTGTGGACGAGAGGGGAGCGAGAGGAGGGGGGCCCTTTATTTACCTTTTGTTCAGACAGCCGGACACACACGATGAAAGCCTCCATTAGGCCATTCCACTCAAGGTCTGCTCAATAACATCTCCATCTACCTAAACAGAGTAGCTCCTGACAAAGCCAAGCGCCCAGGGGCACCTTTCCGTCGCCACCCCCGCGCACGCCGCTTTCAATTGGCCAATTTACTGCTCATTTAAATATGCTAGGCCCTGCCAGATGGTCCGGGAGTAAACTAGAATTGTAATTTAGGATACATTCTGCGGCCGTGGTGTTTGTTCAGGGTCTATTGGAACAGCGTGGCGTATTCCACACGTGGTATGAATCTCCCCGCGTTCTCCTCGCGCCCATGTAAGGGAGACCTTCCAGACTGTAGTCTCCCGCCATTGTCCGCGCTGTTTTATTATGACCCTCGTTCCCTAGGCAGTTCAATGAAGGAGGACTGAGGTAGATTGACAGAGGCAAGGAGATCCTGAGCAAATTGGTCCAACTTTTCAACAGCTGGGCAAAGGAATGAGTGGAAAAGACAGGAAGTTGTGTCACCGAGTGGTACGACAAATACTTTACATTCATTGGGGATAAACCCTCGCTGTCAACACTGAGTGCTGGCGTTTTTATCATTTGTTACATGTCTCCTCGGTCTCACACCGGTTTAATCGGCCTCTGGTCGGGACAAAGTTCAACAGGGATGTCCGTCGCCACGTATCTTTTCCCGAATGCTTGGATAAGGTGATACATTTGTGTACGCTATCTGCGCCTCTCACCAGCTCTTCCCCTCTAGCTGCCCCGAATATGGTGAATTTTTTCTGAGATGAATGTCCCACTGACCAGATGTCCACCCCTTCACCACATGTGCTCTCTTTCCCCCTCTCAAAATATATCGGCTCATAAAACCAGTGCTAAAGAGAAGACTCCGCTTTGGATGGGGGGGCACTCTCACATCCATTCCACCAATGACCTGCTTGTTTACCGACATCTGCTCCATTAGTCCCCTGCTTTGGCTTCGGCAGCGAGAAGCGGAGCCAGCCCAGCCCCGACAGACTGCTTGGCGGGTGCCAAGTCCAGCCATCAGTCCACCTCAAGCCTGGTCCAGGCTGGCTGCCAACTGGCCAGCAGGTGACCAAATTAAACCGCTGGACAAGATGGATCACTGCAATAACGCCTCTGGATACCAAATCTCCTCGCTGATTGGCGGACCGATTTGATGTTCCTAATTACTGCGGGGACCGCACGCTGGAGAGGCTGTCACATCGGGTCAGTCAGAGTCCAGCGGGTCCGACTGGGAAGGCTCTGTCCCTGCAACGCCAGCTTTTTGATAACAGAGACGGGCTCTGGTCGGCGCCGGGGGTTTGAACGTTGACGCTAGCAGTTAGCCCTGAGCGCTATCGTGTTTATTACAGATAACACAGAGAGCTGATAACACTGTTATATTCCGCGACGTCGGTCGGCTTTCATCCTGACTTGGCCTTCAACCTCGCCGTGTCCGCAATAAAACATGACGAGAGGTGGGTTTTTACTACAAGTGTCGGAAGCCCCAAAGGCTATAGCCAACGCTAATGACGTAATGTTGAGTATGAACTAACAACTGTGTTTGTTGGTGGGGTTCTGGACGGGCATATTGGAGCTTTGCGGTTGTGATAATGCGTTCAGTACGGATCTCCACTTAGTGATGTAATGACCTCATTGTCCCACTGTGTGCTATAAACTCCCCCCCACCCCCGCTACAGATATGCACACTGTATTCTGTGACATTTTAGAAAACTTTTTTTCGTCGTCTTAAATGTGTGTTTGTCTGCATGTGTGTCTCTGTTTGTGTGAGTGTGTTTGTGTGTTCAGCAAAGCATTGAGGAGTCAACCAAAGGACCAGTTTTAACAGTGTGTCAAGTGTAGTGCACAATTTAGCCAGGCACAGAGCTCGGGTACTCGTTCGTGGTGTTTATTTAACACAAAAACAAACAGCAGACCATCGAACAGAAAAACTAAAGTGACTTATAAAAAAAGAGCGACTTAAAGCGACTTAAACAACATCAAACAGCGGTAGACCCTAATAACAGTCACCAACATTTATGACGTAACAAGAAACAATAACCAGCCAAGTTGTGACACTTCCCAGTGAATAAAATCCCCCGACTAATTAGATAAGTCAAACCCTGGTGTGTGCATCGGCAAAACAACTCCGCGCACTCCGTGTGGAACAAAAGTCGCCACTCGTGACACGGCGCTCAGTGTAAAACTATAAATATGGCTCCTGCTGTGTTGTTACGGAGCAGAACAGTGTATTAAACTGCATGTGAAGCTGAAATGCTTGGTAGGATGTGAATTCAAGGACATAATGTCTCGACCTATGACCTTACCCAGCCTGCCAGGTGTATGTAGTGATAAGGCAAGGCCATAAATAATGTATATATTATTTCAAACAGACAGCCAGAGCTACACGGTAGTCTATAGTGTATGGAAGCTGAAGCTCAGTTTGTGCGAATTAGCAACATATGGACGGGCTTGCCTCAGGACCCAAATGACGAGCGTTACAGCTAATCATTGGCTGGTGGCGGGGGATGAGAAGAAAGGACACACAGGCCCTCCAGAGACCTGTGGTCGGGGCTTAAGGGAGGAGTAGCCCCACTGTATGGGGCTTTGAATGTACGTGTGTCTGCAGACCACCATTAGATGAGCGGAAAAAGATTCAGTCCATTCTGCGGATTACAGTAAAAGAACCAAAAGAACTCCCTTCTAAGCCGTCTTTAAAACTGGAAAAATGGTACAATTTCTTGTGGTCCCTCTGGTAACCCGCCCACAACCCTCTGGTACCCCCCCCCCCCATTAGTTAGCATTAGCCTGCTAATTCATGTGAGCAGTGTTCCGCACGCACATAGGGGTCCTTAGAATATGAACATGCTATTATGGAGATTATAAACCATGTGTCTCCTTGTCAGTGCTGCCGCTTCTCGAATCATCTTAAATCAATCAAAGACACCTAAAGCGTCGTTTTAGCCGTCATCGTACAGCCACGGCATGCAAACAGATTTATTAATTATTCTTGTTGGAATTTACAAACAACTTTATAATTTAAATGATAAAGGTTTGTACGAATTTTAGACTGAATAAAATTTAAAACATAAAAATGGGGTTTTCCGTTTATGTTCCGGACAACATATGTGACGTTACGCCACGACGTATCGTCTGAAAAAGAACCCGTCGTTAAAAGACCGGGGTTGTGGACGCATCAGAAGTTGGACCCGCGCGCTGTACCACAAGAGAGGTCCTCAGCGTTTCAGCGTGAGAGCGCACATGATCAATACCTGCTACTAGAGAACCTCGAAGCCCAGCGGGTCGCCCTGACTACGATAAAAGAAATATCACATGATGCGTGGACCATTCAATAACACACAACGGCAGAGGGCGCGGAAGGTTCTAGTTCAAGGCGTTCTCGTGAGCCGGTAATAGGGAGGAAAGCTTACGTGTACTTTTTTTCCACCCCGTCTTTTTATCGTAGCCTTCCAGCAGCACGCTCGAATAAAAGTGTGTGGTAGAGTGTGAGGATAGAGGGCCGGGAACAAGACTTTATCTCTGCTCCACAGCTGGGCTCTTCTCACCTCAGCCACGGCCAGAGAGAGAGAGAGAGCAGAAAGTCCACCTACTACTCAGATTTGTCATGGTTAACCCTTATGTCATTCTGCGGACGTGGAAACCGTCAGGGTGACAGTCAAAGGGCCAGAGAGAGAGAGGGAGAGTCAGAGGGTGGGAGAGAGTGAGAGGGAGAGAGAGAAAGAAAGAGAGAGAGTCAGAGGGTGGGAGAGAGTGAGAGGGAGAGAGAGAGAAAGAAAGAGAGAGAGAGAGTCAGAGGGTGGGAGAGAGTGAGAGGGAGAGAGAGAGAGAGAGAGAGAGAGAAAGAGAGAGTCTGAGGGTGGGAGAGAGAGAGATGGTGAGGGGGGCAGCTTTTGCCATTAGTGTGCCTTTGCTCAGCTGTCTGGCCGCGCCCCTGAACCCCTCACAAACCGATAGGACCCACACCACCCTCCTGGGGAGCCCAACCCCCGTCCTGGGCGAGGAGGCCGGTAGAGAGGATGGGAAGGGGGACCTCTCCTCTCTAGTCAACAAGTTAATGAAATAATTTTTAGCACGGCTCCACACATTATGACTGCCAGCCAACGATGATGAGAAACATATCTTTTTTTCATGCAAATCTCCTTGTGACACAGGGCTGATGGGTAATTACGCCTCTGAGATTACCATTCGTTCACGTTGAAACATTACATTACTCTGATTCCGAAGTTGCACCATCAACACCGGCTTATTTTACAGGGATTCATTTTTTGTAAATGACGGTTTTGCATTTGAATTTTTCTCTCCTGTTGATGATTCCACTGCCTTGTAGAGGTCAAACACAGTAAACTCTGTAAGTGGGGTGGTGTCACTATTCAACTGTGACTTGTACTTCACCACAATTGCACAACAATGCACGGATGAATACCGAGACTTAAACCAATCCAGAGTCTTATTTGTTCGAGATTGTTGCTATGAACCAATCCAGAATCGTATTTATTCAAGATTGTTGCTATGAACGAAACGAGCAAAACAAAAACAAGATAAAACACACACCATTAATTCTTCATTCCGCATCATCGTTTAGTGGTCCTTTCTTTCTGTTAGAGCCTTTACAACACACACACACATACAAAAACCAACACGATGTGCCTGTGTCATTATGTTAGTATGACGATGTGTGTGTGTGTCCAGGGTTGGTATCTTTGTTGTGTCACTGAGCCGGATTTGTATGTGTGTGTGTGTGTGTGTGTGTGTGAGTGTGAGTGTGTGTGTGTGTGAATATGTGTGTGTGTGTCCTTGCAAGCCTTACTGGGTTTAAGTATCTGAGCGTCTGTGTTGGCTGGCTTCAGTCTCTCTAGACCTCCACACAGAGGAGCGTGTGACGTTACAATAGCATCCCTGTCGTCATTAGCAACAGCGCCGTGTCCAATCGGATTTTGTCATAACAAAACTGGACTTGTTCTGCTTGAACCAGACACTGTACAAACGTTTACCATAGAGAGCAGCCAGCAGAACACACATGCGAAATTACAATCTGTGATAGATCTCACATGTGCAACAAGGTCACCGTAATGTGGGAACGATGTGGACTATAGAAACAGAAGTGAGCACCGAATAACTGAACCACAACTCGAATGATGGATCAACATGAATGCTCCCCACAACGGACACTCAGTTCTGCGGCTAACTGCTTTAAAATTAGTTTTGAATGTTACTTGTTGGCCTTGGGCACAGCTTAGAGGACTTATTCACGTCGTTTAATAAGCCCCGAGACAGAATGAAGTTCGATTGCCGCAGAAAATCATTAAGCCCTGATACGGAGCGGAAGAAAAGAAAGGCCGGGCCGAGTGTGGTTCTTCCTTTCAGGTGTGTCAGACGTATAAAACCCAGTGAGGTATGATCCTAACTCATTTGTGATCTTAAAGGAAAACCTGCAGTCACTTGACACGCCGTGGAACCGGTTTGACACATGTGGTCTTATAGGAAGTTTAAATCCGATTGCTCATCACTGCCCCTAGTGGCCTGGTGGAATGTCACATATCATGTGAATTAATGCTCGAAGAGATTTCCGTATATTATCTTAGGTGGTTCCCTTACACCAGCCGGTTGGCCTTTCTAACAACATGTTAACCATTGTGTTTATCAGTATGTCTGCATAGAAGCACAACGCTGCCTTTTTTCCCCGATTCTCAATGTTTGGACAGATTGATTGGACCACAAGTCATTCCAGACATCGTCCAACCTTGACTCCAGTCCTCTATCTCGTTTTGTCCCCCTCATGGTAATGTGTAATACTCTGCTAATCAAGAACCTTCCTGGGTGCTGAAGAAGCTAATGGCACATCAGAGAGGATTGTGGGAACGCGCTGTCGCTGAAGTTTACACTTTACCGCCGCGGAGGCTCTTCAAGCGGGGTCTTTGAAGTGGATTCGAATGCGGACGGATAAATGAATTGAGAGGGAAATTGGCCCGTTAAAGTGGTGTCAATGTGTGCGTCCGGGGGAAGTGTCTTGAGTGTGGCAGAGAGGAGCCTGAAGGGCTGATGCTGGCTGATGCTGGCTGATGCTGGCTGATGCTGGCCCTGAGGGTAGAGCTTCATCCTATTGTCAACCCTCCTGTGAATAGAGGGTCAGAGGGACCTGAGGAATAGGATCAGTCAGACCTCTTAGCTCCCTAATTGATAGATTAGTCCCCTCTAAACGCTGGATTAGCCCCGCAGGAGGACCGCAAACTTGATGGAACACTGTGAACTTCTCTCACGCCCTTAATTCACCTCTGGTCATGTTGATATGAAGTTCAAGTTTGAGATGAGGGCTGGTTCACTGGCAGGCTCCAATACCTTCTCCATTCCTGCAATTAGAGGCAATTCATACGTTGAACCAGGCTGCTAATGTTTTGGCTGTTGCCCTTGTGTGTTTGTGTGTGTGTTTGTTTGTGTGTGTGTGTGTGTGTGTGTGTATCCATGCCAACGTGTGTTCAGGGTGAGGCCACACCATATTAATTAGTGGTGACTTGCTGAGGCCCTGAAGGTCCACCTGTGTCCTGTGTGTGTGTCGGAAGACAGAGATCGGAGTGGAGTGTGTGTGTGTGTGTGTGTGTGTGTGTGTGTGTGTGTGACTGGCCGAGGTTGACTAGGGGCAGCTGTTTCTCCCTGACACCAGGAGCCGGAGGGGCTAACAACCCTGTCCACCCTCCACTAGCTGTACACCACCTCAGGCTATGTCTTCCGCTCTGGGGAGGATGGAGCCACCAGTGTGAAACAATGCCAGTCCCAACAAATGACGTAGCAACAGGCCCGGTGGGACAGCTGGGGCGGACTGGGACAGGAATTTAGCCCTGGCACTTCAGCTGCAAATTGCTAACATGTCATTTACACACATTTTAACGTGGGGGGACATTCCGGACTTGAATTCTCTACCTGCAACTAAGCTTACCACCTGATAGATTGAATGGCTTTAAATGGGTTTTATGGGTTTTTACTTTGTGACATTTCATATGTGGGGTAAATTTCAAGGGAAATATATTCATAAGTCCAAAATGTATGCATTTCATATAAGGACATTAAACTGTGTGTATGGAACATTTCTGGTACTTTTCTGGAATTACCAGAATATACAATCTGGTAATATTTCGGATAATAAAATATAAGACCCACACATTACAAGTGGTGGCTATTTTCGATGTTTGGCAGATGCCTGTAGACAGGGATAATGGAAAATGTCACACCCAGATTTAAAATTGAGTTTCGCGAACAAAGTGCTTTTATTGCCGTGCTTTCAGACACTGAACTGCTGCAGTTTCTGGTCTATCAGGCTGTAAACTCGTAGTTGAGCGAGCGTGTACATAAATAGTAAATAGGTCAGAACATAAAACGCGCGCACACAATGCATGTGATTATGCAAAATGAAGAAACAAAATCATATTTTTGTACAATCAAAACACCTGGTGATTGTCTAAACAGACCGGATACTTAAGTCCCCGAATCTCAGCCCAGGAATCTGATGAATAGATAGACTGGAATTTAGAAGCCAAACAAAATGCCTATACGTGAATAAAACAACCGGTGCACACAGGCAGTACTGACAGCATCCTTAGTGTTCTTTGGAATGTATTCATTTTTATTGTAACACCCGGTGAGTTTAAAGCACTGTACAAATGTGTATTCAGAAGATGGACTGGGTCCAATGTGTGATGTTGTCTACATGTTCCCGTCGAATCCTCTCTTCCGTCATTTTTCTAACCCTGCTGCTGTTTAATACAACGTAACGTTTTAAAACCTTGGCGCTAGCTAGGCAGCGGCAGCTAATCGGTTAAGACTCGAGATGGTGATGTTCTCTCATAGTTTCGTCGAATCTTGTTTGCCGATCACTCCAAGTGTAATTTCTAATGGAGCTTGTTGTGGTGCTGTGGGTTATATAGACAGACTCTGATGTGTGTGTCTGTGCCTCAGTGTGTCTGTGCCTCAGTGTGTGTGTGTGCGTGTCAGTGTGTGTGTCGGTAAGCTTGCCTGTGGTGTTGATTATTGACTCTGCCACTTGGCCTGTTGGGGGCGCTGTCCTGGGGTCATCTGCAGGTTGAATATTCGTTTGGGAAAGGCACCCGGGACTGATGATGGCCAGGCCCTGTTCTCCACAGGTTAACAGTGAGGCGGCATTACCAGTGATGAATTTACTGCAAAGGCATCACACACACACACACAGACACACAAAGACACACACACACACTCACACACAAACACACACACACACAGACACACAAAGACACACACACACACTCACACACAAACACACACACACACAGACACACAAAGACACACACACACACTCACACACAAACACACACACACACAGACACACAAAGACACACACACACACTCACACACAAACACACACACACACAGACACACAAAGACACACACACACACTCACACACAAACACACACACACACACACACGGTCCTGTAATAAACACCGGGCCAGCAGGCATTGTCTCTTGTCAAACTGTCCGTGTTTTGTTTTTTGCTCTATTTGCACCGTTTGTGAGCAAATGTTCAAAATGTGTGTCCTAAATGCTGCAGCTATGGGTCGGAACAAATTCCTTGTATGGTATGTGTGAGCAGCCTCGCAATAAACCTGATGACACATTTTTCTGTGGCTGTCTGTGTTTGTCTGTGACAAATTGTCAATGCTTACATGCTTCACATGGCTGTTTGTGCCATTGTGTATACTAATACCAACAAATACCAACATGAACAAATGAAAACACGTGTGGAACATCCATGGGCATTTAGATGGCTTGGTGTTGCTTGCTGAATTAAATCTGAAGTGAATATTCAGTAGTTGTTGTTGTTTTTTGGCTGAATTTTCTGTTGACTCATGGATAATGACAAGGTAGTTTATAACTAGTCTACAGGTAAACAGAGAATTCAAATTATTTAAGTTTGTATTATTTTGTAAGTTTGTCCTTGACTCACTTGATTCAGAATGAATCTTTCATCGCCTGGCAACGCAGAAAGGTGTTCACGCGTGGTAGCATTTTTTATTTGAGATTTACTTCAGATGTATTGCAGGGAATACTCCATGTGTATTGTGTGTAATACTACTGTTGTATCACGAGTAGCATTGTTAGTAAACATACAGCTGTTTTATTGGTAATAGTTTAGGTGTATTGTGGGTAATAGTTTAGGTATATTGTGGGTTCTAGTGTTTTGTTAGAGGCTTGCATTCAGCCTTTTAGTGCGGAACAAAATGAATCACCTCTGGTTTCCTTTTCTCTCAGTGCAGCTCCATTGTGTGGAAAATGATAAAGGCATTCGGCTCTTTTATGAAATACATTTTTCTCGAGCTCAATCTGGCTTGATGTCATCCGTCTCATTCAGATCTAACTGGCCAGGACTGTATTAATAATTGTATCGGCTCTATTGATTTCTATCGACGGCCCACACTGGAATGAGGGCTTTGTGAAACTCGGAAGCCTTCCACTCCCCCGACCCTAAATCAAGTGGCATCTCATTACAAACGACGGGCTCTTAAACAGATTTTAGCTGGCCATTAAAATGGAAATTAAATCGGGTGCAAACATCGGACGGTGGACTGTGTCTTCATTTGTTTCCTTTGTGTCAGTGCACCTGTAACATAGATCGTCTTCGGCGTTGGCGTCTTTTACAACTGTTCTCCACGTCATAGTTGTCGTTGACTGTCTGGTTACATCCGGTGCTCTAATATACAAATATACAGTACACGCAGTAGCTGGGTGAATCAAATGATAGATGCACACGCTTGTCTCTGGCTGCCTTTCTTATTGACATGAACATGTGCCATCTATTCGCAAATAGATGTTTCATATCAGAACAGGAAGTGAAACGATACCACATACACTAGCTTTCCAAACATTCGTTTTGAGCGCTGCCTTTCGTTTTTGTAATCCATCAGGTTCGATACGCCACATCTGTGTCACACAGGCTGCGATCTAATATCATTTCTTCACCCCCTCACGGCGCAGGTGACTAGGCCCGTATATAAATATTTATATATATATATATATCCTGTTAGGCTTTGCCTCCACACAGAATAGTGATAATGTGCAATAACACAGACGGACGGGGTTGTCGATTAGGTAAATAGTCCGGGGTTGAGGGCAGGACCTGTGACAGCAGGGGGATAAGCCCTTGTCCTATGTCGAACTTAACAGCTATTTAATGACTGACTGCTGACTGGCCAGCAGCACAGGTCAATCTCCCGTACTGGCCCACGACCCCCCGACCCTGATAAGCTCAGGACCAATACGGGAGGCTAATCCGGAGCGGCGTTCGGTGGATGTGCGCGTTGAAAACGAGCGGTTTACGATTCAGGCCCGGCTCAAAGTCCGTAATGAGCGAGTAATGACATTTGGGTCGGCGGGCGCCGGGTAATGTGGCTAAGCGATGCGCGCGGGGGCCCCGGCGTGTGCTCACTTGCCCGGTGGCCCCTGAGACCTGATTAAACCCCCGCAGGTTTTAATATCGCGGCCCCGGCTTGGCTCCAGGGCCCCACAAATTCAGACCCACCTTATTGCCTCCTGATAGGGAAATATTGACCAGGCCTGTGCAAAGCCCACGCCTCGCCCCAATCCGCCCATAACAAACACAGCAGGAATTATTTATGAGATAAATAATAAATCTCATTGCTCGGCTGCTGAATAAATCTCTTTAATTTAACAGTATAGGCCGTTAGCCACCTCCGTCTAGCCCCCCCCTCCCCCCCTCCCCAAAGCCACCTCTCCCCGATGCAATCTCTCCGTCTGGCTTTTTCTGCTGAAAGCGGCAAAACCGGCGTGGAGAGTTTGCTCGTTTTTAAGTTTAATAGTTATTAGATTTGTAACAGAGTGGCAGCTTTATGAATCCACCAAGCCCCTTTATCCCATTAGTATGCCCCACCTTGTAAATTCCTTTGTGACTCTTTGTGAATTGGACACATCAATTCCGCCGTGTGTACCGTGAAGACGCGATAAATCTGGTCGTTCCGGCGGGTCGGGGGTTGGGGGATTGGTGTCTCTTCAAACGGGTGGTAGGGCGGGGCCGACCCGGCAACGAACCCGGTACCTACGGACCTCGCTCTTCATACCAAACTCTGCCCGCCACATCGTCCTCGCAACCGACTGGCTTTAGCGCCGAACCGTGTTTTAGATGCAGTCCGCATGCTAAGACGTATTTCCGGCGCACCTGGGAGAGATGCATTTACCTCACCTTCTGCTTCGCCAACTCCAACGCCATTTTGATCTATAATCCCTCCATGCCATAATGTCACTTGACGTGAGCGTGCCACTTGGTCGCGCTGTTTCGCTCGGTCCTTTGCACAGCCGCGCCGGTGACAGTTTCCCTCGTCGAGGCGGTCTGTGTGTGTTGGAATAGGCAAGTGGCCAGGTAGCCAAATTGGCGTCGTCAGACGGAGGCATTCCCACTTTAGAGGGAAAGGGCCATCTGATCTTCTCGGCTCACCTCCCGGAACTCTGTGCCGACGGAGGGCCGTACGGGTGAGTCCACATGATGGCCGCCAACGACCGGGCCGGGAGACAGGCCAGTGGCTGCGACCAGCAAAATGACGGAGAGATGAAAAGAGCAGAAGATGGAGTGAGGCCCCCAGGAAACGAGACCAAAAGAGACGGCGTGACCCCGGAGGTCTTGATCCCGTGGCGCCCCGGGGGGTTTCAATCACAACCAATTACAGCAGCCCTGCTGCACCGGCCTTCCACATGGTTGTCCGGGTCAGATCTGAGACGTACGGGGCCACACCACCAAGGCACTGGGGACCAGGCGGCTTCAAAGAACACACAGGAATTATACATTAGTCAAGATCTAGACCTTCATGTCTTGAACTCCCCCTCAGGTGATCGTGGCAACGCTGGACTCACCGGCCAGGCTCATATCTAATAGATTGGTCTTTTTCCCCCCTATTTTCAGTAATCATCCCGAAGCTAAATAAATACAGTATCGCTAGCTGCATTCACTCCACCGTTGTCACGCCATTCACTCATCCCTTATCACGCCATTCACTCATCCGCGCTGTGCCAAAGCAACAGCCAGGCCCTAATGGAGAGGCGCGGATGAACTCATTGCACATAGTCGAATGTCCTCAATTGCAAACTACGTGTCTCCCACTGCCGTGCTGAATGAGTCCCGTTACCTCGCGAAAGTTGTTTTATATCATGAAATTACTGGTGTGCCATGTCTTCACATTGGGTGGGGGATTGAAAGCAAATGTGAACGAGCTTCCTTAAGAGCACTTCAGATAACGACCAGTAGTAGGTACTTCTTCACACAGTCGGACAGACAGGAGGAACCACTGAGATTGCGGTGACTGCGCGGTGCAATCTTTTGTGGGATGGCCTCCATCGGCACGGCACAACGCCAGGCCCGACTTATTATAAACACCCATCGTTTAAACACAAACACAACCCGGCTCCTACCGGGTAATTACCGTGTGCGCTGCCACCTTGCTGTGTCTGCCCTGCTGTGGTGTACCGTTCACAGCTCGCCACCAGCCCTCGGCTCCAATCCGACAGACTCCCACGGGCGTCAATCCCGTGGCGGGGGGAGAGAGACCGAAAAGGTGAGCGTTTACCTGAGCTCCCGTGCATCCCGAGCCAAACATTAATTTCCCCGTAGCTGTTGTTTACGCCGCGCGTATTCGAGTGTATTTCGGAGGTCACGCTGTTTGTGAGTCGCCGTCCGTTGGAAACCATTTTCTCGCCAAATTGAGGCAATCTCCGTCGATTTCCGTCGCTGTTCGTGAGGGAATGCTTTGAAGAGGCATTTTCTGACAGTAAACACTTACTGCTCAGGTAATAATAAACCCTGGTAGGTGTTTCCACTGACTCCACCTCCACCAGTCTGTTTCCTGTCACTCTAAGAGACGCACGGCTCTGACAAGCCGCAGCTGTGGGAGATGTTTACAACAGAGTCTCCCATAAATAAGCGGTTTGGTTCTTCTAACAAGCCAGGATTAGGATCGAGAAAGGGAGGACCTCCCTTCAGAGTTGGAAGAGGAAACGGGAGAGAAGCGGGATGGAAAAAAGGAATGCGGTGTGGGGGGGTGAAAGCAGATGTCTGAAGATCGTAAAATCCTCCCCAACGTTGGTCTGAGGTAATTTATAATGAAGACCCTGGATCTCGTTACATTGGCATCAGGGAGTAAGCTTTTCTGATCTTCTGTTTGAGCGTGGGCCTGTGATTTAGAACCAGGACCAGCCAGTAACGTCCATGCTATTAATCGGCATGATGGCCCTGGGTTACAGGAAATCGCTGGAATCAAGGGTCACAGTGAAAACACGGAGGGCAGAATTTGGTAATGACTCATGTTTAGCACAGAGACGGGGGAAGTCACGTCATTCAAATGAAGGATGAGAGAGGTGTTCGTCGGCTTTGTGACTGTGACGATTGGTGAAGGGGCGTGGGTTTTCGGTGTTTCACTTCCGGGTTTGTCGTTATCTGTACAGCTGTTTTGTGTAATGTGATCAGGATGGGTTATAAATGTGGGTGGATAGTATTCACTGGTGCTTGGGAATAATCTAATGTCAAGTTGTTATTTCGAGGTGAGTGTATTGTCTGCTACTGTTGGTTATTGTTCTATAAGTCGCTATATGCGCATGTTTATTTTCATTAGCTTCAGTTAGCTTTTTCGCCGGTTACGGTTTGTTTTATGTTTTGTTGTATACAAATAAAACTACCGAACGGTTTATACGGCTCCTGCACATGGCTTCACGCACTACACCTTGGACGGATCGTGACAGTGACTCCAGCAACTTCCGCGATGTTCTATGCAGGTTTTTCTAAGGTCTATTCTTCATTGAGATTGAGTTTGAAACAAAGCTATTTTACTTCAACTGCCACTTGGGATTAGGCCCCAGGGAGAAACAAATTCAAAGTTACCACGAAGGACCTTGCCCGCTAGGATTTACTGCCGACCCATGTCGTTACTTTACCTCACCAAAGCCAATCAGTGCTGTGTTCACATCATCTAAAGCTGCCTGAACTAGCTGCCTCATGCTAGCCTTAGAAACTGAGAGAAAATTATCACAATGCCACTATCACACCTCATTCATTCTGTTTCTCACAACACAGCTATTGTGCTTCACCACAGGGATATTTTCCAGCCCACTTTGCATGTCGGACATTATTAATCGTTTCAGCTACGTTCTCGACAGATAGAAAATAGGCAGCGGAACAGCACGACCTTATTGGCTCAGTTGTGGCACAGAGGACGAGTTATATTAACTAAAGCAGGAGGACTCCTTCGTAGTTGAGAACTTGGTCTGAGGAGAAGCAGTTTTATGTCCGGAGAAATCCAGCTCAACACTACCACACCTGTACTCAACGCTCCAGAACTCTGGCCATCCCAACACCTCCTCCCCCGAATCGGTAATTCACATCAGGATTACATTTCTCGGACCGGTTCGTTCAGTTCCCTTTTCCATTATGTGAAATTTAATCTCGGGCATCGAGCAGACGTTATTCAGTTTATAATGCAGTTTATTAAACCCCAGCTCCGTGGGTCGGGGGCAACCGGGTCATATATGCGGGAGAATGTAACCTGTGTCATCTATAATTCAGCGCAGGAATATGCTGCTTCTTAGCGGGATTAAAGTTTAATAACTCCCGCCACAAGCTCGATACGTAGGCCTTTGTGCTTCGCTGCTAGGCGGGCTCCTGTGTGTCCCGGCTAAGGCTGGGGCCGAGTGCTCAGATAGAAGGGGAGGAATGATCTGGAGACAAAGAGCACTGAACCCAGGTGGAAACCCAGTGACATTGACCCCCTGTCAGCTGCAGCTGAAATGTGTTCGGCTCCAGATAAGGGCCAAACCTGAATGAAACTTGGGTTGAGATGTGTATCCTGTCTGGTTGGGTTCTGTTGTGTTCCAGCCAGCGGGATTAGTGGCAATGCTATAAACCTGAAATACGGGATTTTTCTTTAAATGTGTATTTCGTAAAAAATCCAATTTTGGGATGCGGGA
Organism: Dallia pectoralis; assembly: GCA_029465975.1. Taxonomy (NCBI): domain Eukaryota; kingdom Metazoa; phylum Chordata; class Actinopteri; order Esociformes; family Umbridae; genus Dallia; species Dallia pectoralis. The sequence continues at coordinate 3,253,154 of CM055748.1, read as the reverse complement.
AATTTTAAATGACTGCTATATTGAGACGTAATAGTGATATGGCGATGGAGATGCTGAGATGACAGTCAGATTTTATTTGGTGGGAATAGTCATTGGTATTTAGAATTTGTCGTGATAAAAATGTTTTGGAACGTGCTCACTTGTCTCTGTTGAAGATGTAAGCAGAGTGTGAATTCTAAAGGAAAACATTTTTTTGCTCTGGTCCAACCTCTGTAATGCCTCTGTAATCATTGAATGGTATTTCATCGTAGAACCCCGGGGTTTTTGCTTTCGCCAACAAGTGAGGTGATGTTCAAATGACCAACCCGCGGGCTAATCAATCACCTGACTTGAGTCCAATTAAGAATTTTACATGCATGAAACGAAATGTACGTGGATAAAATGAAATTCCCCTAAATCCAACAGGAACTGATAATGGCTGCATCACAGACCTAGCAGAACTTCACTAGGGAAGAACATCATTGAATGCCATGAATATGTAAAACAAGTGGTAAACATCACAAATATATTGTGCATATAGTAAATCTATCCACCCTAAACTGTGTGGACTGTGCATGTGAAGTCATTCCTAATGGTTCATCTGATATAAATGGAAATTCCCTCAAATTAATTACGTATTTGACACACAGATGCCGGAAAGTCAATACTTTTGGTCTTCGTTGTGTGGTAACTAGTCACTGGGGGCGACTTCTCAGATATTCAATAGATCCTACAGTATCTTCTATTGTCTGACTCGAGCTGAAACCTGTGGTCTTTGTGTCAGTTCATTCTACTGTCCCATGGGAGTGTTGATTTGCCTTTAGATAACCTGCTCCTTTGTCATTTCAGCTGTCGTTGTTTTTATCATTCCTGAGAAATGCACTTTGGTTCTCCACACTTATACTTCAATGTCGGCTCAGTTTACAGCTGTCCTTTAGACCGGACTAGCAACTCTGTCATTAGACAACCTTTTCTCCATGATAACGCTAGAACGAACCGGTCAGTTGTTCCCGTCTGGTGACCTGCTCTTTCCCCTCGATCCGGGCGAAGTGGGATAGAAATGCCCAACACAGTTCCTGCAACAGCCGTTGGGAACCTTGTGTGAATTTACCTTCACCAATGTCAGTGGCTCGGTGTTCAGTTCAACCCAAACGAAGGTTTCCCTGGATCACAGCTGTGTCCGCCATTACCTGTCATGGTGGCCTCTGAAATCGTGTTTGTCACATTCACTCTATGTCCCCAGTGTTGTTTGCTATGGAGCTGAGGGTGGAGGGGTGGAGGGGTAGAGAGGTGGAGGTGGTTAATGCGTGTGTGCGCTAGCGAGAGAAAGAGAGAGAGAGAGAGAGAGGTAGGAGCTCCATTGAAGTACATTCTCAGTCAGCTAGCTCCCTTTGTGTTCACCGCGTCTTTTAAAACTGTAGGAAACAACTGTCAATGACTTGGTTCCCATTCAAGAAGAAGAGCTGAGCCAATATCCAATGATAATTTATCAATTATAATATATTTATAATCAACTACGATAGGACGGTCGTTTCGGAAGGAATGAAACATGAAACGAACACCACGGGAGGTTTTTTTTCGTCCTCCATACCAATATTGTATTGCCCCATTCGTCCAGCATCACACCCAATAAACGACCTGGGATGAGAGCTCAGCCTCGGGCGCGGTTCCTCTGACTTGTAGTGCAATCACAAATGACGGACAGATCACTAAAGCCTCTGTAATATTCAGAATCTCACCCACTGCCTGGATGGCATTGTAGTCTTTTCGAGTGCATCGACAGTGTGTTTGTTTGTTTGAGGGTGTGTGTGTGTTTATGTGCGTGTGTGTTAGTGTGGGAGATGCATGTTTCACTATACATGTAAAAAGCAGCAAAACCCTGGAAGGCTAATGAATTAAGGAGCGTTTGACGTTGTGGGGACATTTTGACCACGTTGGAGATTTAGGATCAGGGTTGGTTTACGGTCGAGGTTACGGGCTAAATAAATGAGGATTTGGGGAATTTCAATATGGTTTGGTAGTAAAACACACTTGTATACTCTGTGTGTGTGTGTGCATGTGTGTTTGTGTGTGTGCGGTGTGTGTGTGTGTGTGTAGGGGAAAGGGGGTGATTGCACTGCATGAAGCGAGATGTACATCACAGAAACAATTACTGTTTGGGGGGAGTTGCCCCTGGTGGAGCTGACACTCTGACATCAGATGGATAGTACACTGGGCGAGACTGGTGTGTGTGTGTGTGTGTGTGTGTGTGTGTGTGTGTGTGTGTGTGTGTGTGTGTGTGTGTGTGTTTGTGTAGAAGGGGGAGAGTCACTAGGTCGGAGGCTAGCTGATTGTTGAGGTGCTAACGTATTCATGGCTCTCCTTCACATTGACTGTCAGTTTATAGCTGTTGGCTTTTCATTTGCTGCACAAATTAAGCACGTTGATACAGTCACGCGGAATTGAAGGGGGGGTGGCATGAATGTGTCCGGAATGCAGATAGAGATGAAAAGCAGATTGTAGCGTGTACCAAGGAGTGTGTACCAAGGAGAGCGCTGCTGTAAGTGTAAACGGCTGACCAGTCGACCTCTGGGAATGTGCACACTGGGAAACGGTTAAACAACCGGCGTCTAGAAAGTCCCACGGTCGCGTCTACACGGCTTGACGCAGGGGAAGCGGGGTTATTCGGCTGGGACTGCGCAGATGTGCCCTGGTCTGCAGATGTGCCCTGGTCTGCAGATGTGCCCCTGGTCTGCAGATGTGCCCCGGTCTGCAGATGTGCCCCGGTCTGCAGATGTGCCCCGGTCTGCAGATGTGCCCCGGTCTGCAGATGTGCCCCGGTCTGCAGAGCGCTGGAGGAGAGCGATGCCATTGAACGGTTGCAATATCAGGAGGCTATTTTGGCTTTACAGCACGCCGACCCGGGCGTCCCTTTCGTGTTGTTTGCTGACAGCCGCTTTGTGGTAATGCTCGGCATCACATGAGACTTCTCCAGCTGCAGATATGGCTGATCGTTTATTTTCATCCAGAGAACGATAGATCCTAACCATTAGCTGTTCTCTGTAGAATTGTATACCTTTCCTATTGAAGTGCTCAGAGACCGCGGTCCGCTTCTCTCACCTGGTTGACCTATCAGGTCGAGGGAAAGAAAAAAAACGGGAATGGAAAGAGTTGAGCCGGAGTCTCGTTTATATAGTCGATGATGACGTGTGTGTTCTATTCATTTTCTACAGCCCTCCCAAGGTGATTCTTGATCACATTTGTATCACTGTGGTTGCTGTGATGAAAAGCCATACAGTCGTTGGCCAGTAGAGGGCACAGTTCTGCCAGTTGAAACGTTCTTTAGTGAGACCACTGTGTGGTGCGGCTCTCAATTTTTATGTGCTACCGCTGAGCTATTTCAAATATGAACAAATGATATTGAGCTCAAACTAGTTTAAATGTGTTTTTGGCCCGGTCTGGTCATTGGAAAATTGATTGGTAATCTCACTGGGAATAACCTAAAACAAGAATATATATATATATATTTTATGTTTTACACGTTCCCTAACCCGCCAGTAGTTATTCCGTAATGATTTATGTAAACATGGCATTATTAAAATTTAACTGCGAGGTCAAACAAATAATTCCAGGAGAATGAACGACACGTTTGTTACACAGATAAAGTGAGAAAGAACCAGTGAGATGGGAGGCGGTTGAAACCAGGGTGAGCCAGGCAGGCTGTATTTCAGAGACGTCTGCTTTATAGCCTTGCACTTTATCAGTGTGTGTACGTGTATGTATGTGTGTATGTGAACGCGGGTGTGTGTGCGTGTGTGTGCGTGCGTGTGTGTGGGTTTAAGTGTGCGCCTGTGTGTGTGTGTGTGTGCATGTGTGTGTTTGGGAGTCTGTATGTGTGTATGTGTGTATGTGAACGCGGGTGTGTGTGCGTGTGTGTGCGTGCGTGTGTGTGGGTTTAAGTGTGCGCCTGTGTGTGTGTGTGTGTGCATGTGTGTGTTTGGGAGTCTGTATGTGTGTATGTGTGTATGTGAACGCGGGTGTGTGTGCGTGTGTGTGCGTGTGTGTGTTTGGGAGTCTGTATGTGTGTATGTGTGTATGTGAACGCGGGTGTGTGTGCGTGTGTGTGCGTGCGTGTGTGTGGGTTTAAGTGTGCGCCTGTGCGTGTGTGTGCGTGCATGTGTGTGTTTGGGAGTCTGTATGTGTGTATGTGTGTGTACGCGTGTGTGTGTGTGCATGTGTGTGCGTGCGTACGCATGTGTGTGTTTGAGTGTGCGCCTGTGTGTGTGTGTATGCGTTTGTGTGTGTGTAAGCCCCAGCTCCGACCCTGCCTCGACTGTTAAACACCCAGTCTTTTACAACAGGGATTTGGGGACAAAACCTCCAGAATGTCCCTGAGATCTCAGTCTGAGGAGAGACATCCTCTGGGGTCCATACAGAACATGTGTCAATCGTTTGAAGTAAAGCCCATGGACCCGACGTGAAAAGTGAGCTTCTGCTGAAGGTGTCAGATAACAGATTTATCATCACGTGGAAGCTTTTAAACAGAGAACCATTTCACTTAGCAAAGGTAGATATTAGTGACCTTTCAGACCATTTTGCCCGCGACCCACTCTGAGACACCCTGTAAGCACTCGGCATAAAAAGTTGTTTCCAAAAGACCGGATGTAATGTTTAGAGTGTACTGACACCCAAACCAGTGGGTGAAATCACACATTGCAGGATGTCTGGTTTCAATGGAACGATAGTAAAAGGTTCTGCTTAAAGGCTCGGAAAGGTTAGAGGTGTTGTGCAAAGAGCGCGTCCATTTAATTCCAAACAAGACTGCTGTCGTTTGCTCCTGAAAACACAGTAAATGGAAGATGGCTCAATTCCATCTTTCACATTTACCATTGAACCCTGAAGGAGAATTAAAGAAGGAAGGTTTTGAACATCTATATATATATTGCTTTTCACAGAATCTTAAAGCACTTCCAGGGCAAAATCCGAACACAAATCATGACAGGTCAAACGATTGAGGGTAGGTCTTTAAATGCTGCATCCTGCGAAGGTGACAGGGGTCAGTTCGTGGACTGCGCAGTGGGGGTTTGTCAGCGGATAGTACATAATTGAAATGTAGTCCGAAAAACCTGCCTTATAACCACTGGTCTTTTGCACGTTGTGTACCGTGCACTTCAATGATGCTTCAGAAGCTTTGGGTTCCAGAAGCTTTCAAATAGTAGACTTTATTAGCATTTATCCGTCGAGAGGAAACATAACGTCATTGTTAGTATTCTTATTGACATTCTTATTTTACCGGTTAAGTTTAAATAAGAACACTATCTTTTTTTGGGCATTAGCCTGAGAGCTACTGGTTTCAACTGGTTTCAACTGGTTTCAACTGGTTTCAACTGGTTTCAACTGGTTTCAACTGGTTGGCTTCGAGGATTCAGTCTAGCGACATTTTAAACCAGCACACCACTTTGCCAACGAGTTGTGTTCACTATTCTTAGATTTTTTTGGGATATTATTACAATATTTCAGGCAATTCCTCGAATAATTTAGTTAAAAGATGAAAACATGGCAAATTTGTTTCTTAAAAAGAAACTCTCTGGCGCCCTGGTGTATTTTTAAACATAAGGTTAGCTATCTGAGCGACCCTGTGCATGTTTTGTTAAACTTTGGCTTTAACTAGGAAAGCAAATCTGTCTTTTTTAAGAGAGCTAAGTAATAGCACAAAGATTGTTCTTGTAAATAAGAATATGTTCTCAGGATACCCAGATTATGCTCAGTTGGTAGTAACACAATATTATTCCAAATACAAACTGGAACTGTGTGCTTCAACCGCTTCCAGGGCGCCTGAGGCCACAATGGATTGTGGGTGAACTCCAGTGCTCGAGATTGAAGACGATATGAGCTGCTGCCTGTCTATGGTCCAACCCGTACACACCATCGAGGTGTCCTCTCGCTTGAGCGTTTAATCTCTCAGTCATCCACCGGGGTACGACGCAGCTGCCTGGGATGAAACTCGTGATGTTGTGTGCCACTGCAATTCCGTAACCCGCCTGGAGGGGGCAGGGATATTCCCCATACGTGCCTGACGCGAGTGTTTCGTTCGTCTGTGTGTGTGTGTGTGTGTGTGTGTGTGTACGCTACGCCACAGAGGTTTTTTCAATGCGGTGGTGTTCCGTCGGTTGGCGTCGCCATGGGAACGGGGCCAATGTTTAAAGAGAGAGCCATATATTTACTTAATGCCTCCTGCCCTCATATCTGTGGTGAGGCCATTAGTCGTTCAGGGGCAAAGACGGCGGAATTTACTGCGACTCTCACCGGAGCCTAACAACTCCTAAACGACACATCCTCAGTGTCCTCCTTTGATCCATCGGCTTCTCTCCTCTTTTCCATCCTTCCGACCATTTTTTGGCCTCTCCTTTCGTCCCGTCTCCCCGTCCCGATCGTCCTCTCCGACCAACCTGCTGAACGCGACAGAGGGGGTGTTTATCTCCTCCAGTCAATCATTGACATACAGTACTTTAAAAACAGAGGAAAAATAAGGTCTTCATTTATCACGTTTTGGTTCGACCTTTGTGAGCCACGGGAGTCTCTATTCACTGCTGCGGAAGGTTCTGGGCTGTTTTTCTCCCCAGCTCCTATCTTCTGCGAGCATCTTTCCTCCATCTTGGCTGCCCGCGTCTCCCCTTCCAAACCATCACATTATACTGCTCCCACCAGCCCCCACACGCCCATTACAGCTGCAATAAGGGCTCTTTTTATTGTTTGATTATATCCTCAGGACAGTTCAGACGACATCCACCTTCCTGCTACAAACAAATCAGCTCCCAAAAATGGCTTATTGATCTCCGGGTCAGGCAGGGAGGGGACTCAGGGGTGTGATCTGGGGTACAGTGGAGAGGAGCTCTGACCTAGGGTCCAGCCTGTGGTGCTGTCGCCTCGTCATGGACCAGTGTCCAAATCGCACACACACACACACACACACACACACACACACACACACACACACACAGACACACACGCACAGCAGACATATCATCTCCCTCCAATATGAATGAATTACACAACTAGTATGTCTTTTTAATAAGCGTTCCATTTCTATAAAAGTCATTGGTGGGCAGCGACCGCGCTGTAGCCGGTTGTTTAGTGGTAATAATAAAACTCCCAGAATCTCCACCTCGTCCCAGCCTCCTTAACAGTTCATACGGTGGACATAGATTTTTCATATACTTTACATGACAGCTACGCTTGGAGACTAATTTGACCGGGTACTGAATGTGAAAAATCGTCTTCGTCGGGAACCATATTATTTTGTGTCCAGTTTTGCCATAGGAACATGCCCTGGGACCGCGTCTGAAGGTAGGAGCGAATTAATGTGTCAGTTTTTTCAGTTTCCGTTGCTTGTGGTTAACGTGGAGTGGCGCATGTGCTACATCTGTCGTCTTTGTTGGCGACCGTTAGCGCATTTGAACCAGGCCGGTTTGGTAAGTAACCGTGTATTACGCAGTTGACGCTGGCACATGCTGGCACATGCTGGCATGCGGGTATAATGGGTACGATGTTCCGGGGCAGAACGCGGCGTGATTACAACATTGGGCGCGTATTATTTGTAAAGCTATGTGTTCTGTGTCCCCACTCCGGTGGCACGGCCACAGCGGGCTTCATTCCGGGGCCGCATTGATCGCTTCTCCCCGAGATGAATGGATTAATTACGGGCAGCGAGAGGAGCGGGGCCGCGGCTCGGCACGGGGACCGATGACACTGATGGCTGGAATTGAGAAAGCCATTAAGGCAAATTGAACACATTAATGACTGTTCCACAGGCTTCATAAATACAGTACTTACAGTTCTGTCGCCCAGCGTCTGGGGGATGGGATCGTCTCCTCCCCCGTCATCTGACCGGGTCTGCCATGGTGTCAGACCAGCCCATAAGACCGATTCTGGTCCGGTCTCCACCCCTCACAGATCTCGGGACAAGGCACTTTAGCGGACACACAGCCTGTACCCTCTCCCAACACAGGACTTCCTCCGGCACTCAGAGACCTCAGTTGAAGCAGGCAGACATAACATATAGTAAATACAGTATTTCTATATGACTGATATGGGTCAGACCCGGGCCCATTGTCACCTCGGGCAAGAGGGGGTGTTATTGAAGGAGGACTATTAGATCAAAACCAACATGCAAGCACCATCAACGGTCCAGCAGCGTTCTGCTGACACAATAAATTATTTATTGCAAAATGAGAAGTGGACCTTCTGTTTATCCAATTAAACACCATTAAAAATGAATGACAAATCAATGACTGCTGCCGCTGTGGTGTAAGCACCATCAAAATTAAAACAGACCTGCCTTTTTGGGGTTGGTGGTTGTGGGGAATCTGAAATTGACAGTGTGGGGTTAGTGTAAGCGTGTATCTTTTCAGGTTGAATGACTTTTTTTACAATGACTTATTTTCTATAATTTAGTGTCGTTGTTTAATGTAACAGAATTACAACGAATACGCCACATGAAGTCTCGAAGCAAGTTCTGCAGTTCTTATTTCTTTAATTTCGCCAGGTTTCCTCTCACTCTTTGCCTCTCTCTCACTCTCTCGTGTTCGTTTTCCCTACCCTCTGTCCATGCTGTTCAAATTTAATACAGCCGAGCACATTACTCCACTCACAAGGCCTCCAGCCGATTGTAGCAAGTCATAAAAAAACGACACTTCAGCCATATTGATTCCTCTCGCAAAATTGGTTCTTGCTGGAGTATGTGCTACAACACTGAACAGTATAAAGGAATGGTTCACAGCCCTGAGGCAGGAAACGCCAGGGTCACCTTCACAATGTTTGTTTTTTTACCTCACCTCATATAATCTTTTTTTCTCTTTCAACCATTTTCGACCTCAAGGAAAGCGTTGGCTTTTATTTTGTGCGACTTGTAACATCACATTCAGGGGATATTAGTGCTGGAATGTACAGTAAGTGTTCAAAGTAATTTCACCTGCGGTCCAGTTGAACGGGAAGTGTTTAGACTACTAGTTATGATGGGTACAAACACGCGTGCATGTTTGATCTACGTGTATTTTCATTATGAGTTCAGTACTATTCCGTTACTGCTAGGCACTTGAAGGACTTAAAGCTGGCAGATATTTCTATTAAATATCACGCTAGATGAACAGTTGGATTCCTGGCCGACCTCGATTGCTCATCAGACTAAACGATTAGATTCACTCAGTACATCGATTGTACCCTGTTGACCCGGGTTAGAAATATCCCCTCTGCTCTCGGGTCCAATCCAGCCAGCAGGTGGTCCGGTAATATAAAAGAAAAACTATGTCTAACCACTCTTAGAGCAGTTATTACAGATTTTATGGATCCATTTGTTGTTTCTAGCCATAGGAAGTCTGTGTTTCTAATAGAATAGAAATGGTAGTTGCGTATCAACAAATCAACAACCAATAATGATGGCTAAAAGACATAATTTTTTATTAATAATACTTTTTTTCTTCTCAATTACATGACACCTAGCAGTAAAACCTCCACGTACCCATGAGCGGGTTTCGAACCCCGGTCCCACTCGACACAGGCAGTGATGTTACAGCAGCTTAATTCAAGGCTTCCGTAAAACTAATAACCACGTCTTGCTGCTTTACTGTGATTGGCTGTTTTCTGCCCAGTGATGTATGGGAATGAACATCTGCAAAACAATATATAATACCGCCGATATAATATAATAATATATATTTACTTTTTAATCATGTAATGTATATAACAAATGTGAATTATTATATTAGCTACTGATGCAAAAACGCTCTGCGTTGCTTGGACATTATTACATAGACATCAGGTTCAGCCTCTTTCTTTGGTGAATCTCTGTCCTGGTTCTACAGACATCCTCATTTGCTTTTCAGCCATTATCAGTTACATCAGTAATAGAAAACAAGACTGACCCAGTTCTGGTGCCAGCAATACATGGGCAACCCAAAATACCACCCCACTCTGGATGGTGTTTTCTTTGCCACGTTTTCCTCTTTTTAATCACTGTGGCATAGATGAACCTCGTCTCATCTGTCCATAACACTTTGTTCCATAACTCTACAGGATTTAACCTGCCCGTACTGCTTTTGAGACGTACTATTGTTTTGCGTCTTCTCTAACCTCTGACATTCTGCCGGGTGTACTATTCTACAAATGGTCGACTATAAAGTGGGAGGGAGAGTCTGTGATCTGTAGAGCTGTCGTTTGTTGTTGTTTTTCTTCACAGTTGAAGAAGGCGTTCATCCACTATTGTGGTCTTGATCTAGCGGCTCCGGTATCTTCCAGAGCTCTTTCTGTCGTTTTAATGTACCAGACTGTTGATTTTGGCATGTTTAAATGTCTCTGGTTTATTATCTAGATTTCATCTACCTCAAGATATCCAATGTTATATGCATTGACCCCTATAACACACTCCAAATGCAAAGCGAAAGCGTAGAATCGGGACTTGTTCATAAACATTCAATGCAAACAAACACAATTGCCTAATAAGAGACATTCCCAAAATGGGAGGCATGTGTGCAAAAACGAATCAATTTTCTAAATGGTTCATCCGATATTGAATGAACTACTTTGCCGTGATAGCCGGCACCCTGTGGTTTAAGATAATAGTTGTATCAGTTCCAATCCGGAAGTGAATTCAGGAAGACACAAGCAGAATACCGGCAAACAGAAAACGTCTCATTGTTCAAAACCCTTTGGAATTCACTGTACATGGGCTACGCAGGCAGCGTGTTTATAGCTGTGTACTAGAGAGGAAGATGGACGTATATAAAGGATCTCTCCCCGGCCTGATATTGGTGCTTCTGTGCCCACCGATCCATCACTGGGTTGTCTGCATCGTTGGGTTAAGTAGCTAGCGACACTCCTGGAAACTGCTACACGGACTGTTCCCATTTATGAAAACACATCTTCTCCCTCCGCCTCCAATAATCACTGCATCAGTTGCACTTTATTTTTCCTCTAACTCCATTAGTAGTGACAATGGTGGTATCACCGCTCCAATTGGCCGTTTGCTAGCGCAGATCCCTCTGCACTCCAATAACCGAGGCTGTTAGACAGCGATTAGTCTTCATATCTGTCGCTGGCGAGGTGCATTTCTTTAAACGTTATTATCTTGACGCTGATGCTCCGGTGGAGCGTTCTGTACTCGTCGTAACGATGTCAACGACCGATCTGCGTTCCACGGCGTCGCTACAGGCCATGTGAGGCTTTGAAATCACAATGAAAGCGATGATTTTGCACAAAACAATGTTTTAGTAAACTCGCTTGTTCATTCATTGATAATGAAATTCGCGCAAAAGTGAAAGTCAAATGTTGACGCAGTTTTTCACTTGCGGTTGATAAATCAGCAAATTAGTAACACACTGTTTTAAGTTCTCCCTGTATTGGCACGTCTTTACACAATCACAGATATCGGTTATTAATTAGGACAATACTAACATAATGTTTTAGATTCTCCTTGTATCGGCACATCTTTACACAATCACAGGTGATGTCAATCTCCAGATGTGCAGCCGGTCTTGGCTACTTGTTTAAAGGTCACATTTATGTCACATTCATATCCTTGTTCTGCTGTGGTGCAAAGTGATGTGACTGGAACCTGACTGGAACCTGACTGGAACCTGACTGGAACCTGACTGGAACCTGACATGTCCGCCCTCCCAAGACCCAGATCTTTCTAACGGCACGTACTTGCTCCTATGGCTCTAAAGAAAACTCCCATCTGACGGAAACAAATAGTCTGTAGGAAACAAGACCAGAGAAGGAAGGAGTCTCTAAAGACAGTCAGCCCCGGCTTCTAAATGGCTCAATTATGCCGCTGCCGCTGTTTGGGAGCAGAAAGCCAGAGAAGGCCACAGCTCCATAACATAACCCACGTGCTTCACAGGAAATCAATAGGTCGTTTTAAAATGAGATGCCTTATTAAAACAGCCATATTTTTTAAGGTGCTGAGATCATGCCGAAATCATTACGGTCCGCTCCGAGTGTTGGTTCGCTTGTAATTGTTTCCATCTCTTTGGACCGTGTCGTTCTGACGTCGGAACGTTAGCCTTTGTGATCTGGGAGACGCTGGAGTGTCGTCGTGACCGTTTCTGATCGTCCAAGTGTCAGAGCCTTTGTGGATCCTGTGTAGCCTCTAATCCAGGTTTAGATTTTCTTTTCAGGTCTGTCCTGGATATCTATATATATTTCCAGGACAGGTTGATAAGGTCTCCCTTTTCGATTAAACAGAAGAGGCATACGTCTAAGGCTTTAACTGGCGACATCATAATGTCGTATTACGATAGGTCTTAACACGATTTCTAATTGGAACAATTCGCGTCTTTGGTATTTGGTCTCAAACCGTGGAAACGCCTAAATGATACGAGCTGATTTATCGGCGCAGTGCCTGTAATGTTTATGTCTCCGGGTTTCGATATGATTGCTGCGCTGTGTTTTATTCCCCGGGTATAGTCGGGCCACAATTGCCTCTCGCTCAGAGGTGTTAGCCGCCGGCTTTAAGAGCAGAAATGACCTTTTCTCTTTTATGCGCTGAACCGTAACAGCGCGCAGTAAAGTCACAAGGGCCAAGGGGACTGCATAGCACTGTCGTCGTAGTGAAAAAAAACACAAATGCCGCGGCTGATCCGAGGCTTTGGGAGACCGGCGCATTCAGTATGTTTACCTGAAAGCGGGCGGTACCTGGAATGTAGAGATTCACCGAACACAAATGAATGAATGGCTCATTTAGATGAGAATCGTCTACCCTACTGTGGACTTAACTGGTTAGAAGAGCCGGCTCGCGCGCCTGTTTCGTTCTGGAAACGATGACCCATGTCCTTGGCTTTTGGTTAATGTGATTGGAAAGGTTAATGTACCATAAATCAGCATGTCAGCATTGCTGTTGTTTTGACATGTGCATTACAATATATGAATGTGTTCCATTTTTTATAGTCCACTGACAGACAACGTAAAAAACAGATGCGTCTAAGCTCCGTGGCAATGGAATTACAAACGAAAAAAATGTCTGCGCAACCGCGCGCGATACACGCTCATGGCGAAGGGGATTGTACAAGTGTGGCACCCAGAATGCATTGTCTCCTGTACAGGAAGTGTGCCAGTAGGGTAGGCTCCAGTACACCGCAAAACATGCTGCCCCCCGCTTCTGACACAAGCTAGCCAGGCAAGGTGACAGTAGGCTATAGGTTAAATTTCACCACACCGACACTGAATTCGGGCAGAGTAGCGACGGAGGAAAACACAGCAGCAGTGAGGGAACTACGCCCCCATCTCAATTCTTCTCCCTCCCCCTCCCGACCTTTATCTCCCTCTCTCTAGGTCTCTTTTTCAACATTTAAAATTAAACGGTTGAATGTGTTCGATGTCCCCGAGGTAAAAACAAATTATTGTTTTGAATGAGAGAGAGAGAAATTGGAGCCCGGCGTCGACTCGTCATCGACGCAGACGCTAATCACCAGGGTCCGCCGGCTGATTGGTAATAACCTCGTTGTGCCGTATTACCATGTGAGGGCCACTACATGAGTGCCACGGTTGCCAGAAAATCTGTGGGCTGCTGTGAAGAAGTGCTTGAACTCCTCTGGATGAGCGAATGTTCGGGCGAAAGCACGCGAGGGGGGGTGTAGGGGACGAGACGAGTTGTTAGCTATCTTGGTACGTCAGGGGAAGACTGGGAAGGGTGCCAGGGAAAGCCACTGGCGCTGAGTCTGGCTTTATGTTCTAATGACAGAGACAGAATCAGAGGAACCAGCATCTGATTGTAATTAGTCCAGATGCTTTGTGGCCAGAGAGCCTGGTTCTGGCGTAATGAGAACAGTTTGGCGGGGGTAAAGGATGGCTGGTCCGCTGTAGTGGAACCGGCACCGGAAGAACCGGCACCGGAAGAACCAGAGACCTTGTCATACACAGCTGCTGTAGTTGAAAAACAGCAACTTGCTGAACAGAACTAACACTCCAGCACAGTTAGAGATTTTAATTAGTCTGGAAATGCAACATTGTTTTTCAAGAGTAAATTTATTGTAAATTTATTTAATGAATCGTCATTACTTGATGTTATCCTGGAACATGAGATGGTTATGGCATGTTCCAGAAGGTCTGGTAGTTGTGGCTTTATCACCTGGTATTTGGGACGTGTCTTGTACGTGATGATATATTGGCTTGATCCCCTAGACGTTAGGACGTTCCTGGAACGTTAGAAGGTTTGCTGCAAGTATAGGTGAGAGAAAGGGCAAATATCTTTCCCTTTGATGTTTATTATGTATTGAATAATTAGGAAAATATGCGTGAAACACCACATGGTTATGTTTAATCATTACATGCAAATTAGATTTTATTTGAAAATGACTAACTTTGATAAATGGTTTGCTTTTGCAGAAATGCTATTGCAATTTGCTCAATCTATATTTAATATATGTTTATTATTTCAGCTTTGCGAATAAAGCCCCATAAATAGAATATTTTCTCTTTTGATGTTTAGCTTTCAGATCGTAGCTGGTATTTTTGGCATATTACACCTCATTGCTTTTCCAATATCCATTACCGGTCGGTGCATATTGCGATTACTGGCACATAACTTGTAAACATCTGGTTGTGCGCCTTATATTAAATCCTGATAATATACACTATTTCACATTACGTTGACAACGCGTCAAAAAAGGGCCTAAATTACACACCGGAAAAACCCCTGAATGATGATATATGCAAAGACTGATTAGGCATCAGGCTGGGTTGAACTCTGAAGTAGCAATAAAGGCTTTTTGCAGCCATTACATTAGCATGTAAAGACGGTTATTTGAACGGGGCCTTGTTTACTCGTAGCTTTTAGGTCCCGCCTGTCTTTATGTCCCGTTGTTATGGCAGGCTGTGTCTGCGCGTTGTTAACTCCCACTCTCCTGTAGCACTGCTCCGGCTAGGTGGATCCAGTTGTAATGGCTCCGCTGGGACGGCCGAGAAAGTGCTTCTTCAGCTCTCATTAATGGAGGAAATTGAACAGGTTTCCAGTCCTAGCGCCGTAATGAGCGCGCCATTGTTCCCCCGCATTCGGGTCAGGACCGGGGAGCAGTAATTGTATTACTCTGACCATCTTCTGGCTATTATTTTGTCACGGGGTTCTACTCTTTATTAGGCGACGGCGAGGTCAGTCCCGCAGGTTTTAAAAGGCTCAAGGGCCTCCTCCCCTAAAAGACGTGGGACGAGACCTGGTGCCCCTCCTCCACACTCTTACCCAGCCTGCAACAGGGGTGAGGCGACCGACCAGGTGATCAATACCCCAGCTGTCGTTAACTAGATTTGTGGCCGCGGTGAAGGCGAGTCAGCAATTAGAGGCGGGGCAGCAGGACGAGCCGGGCTTGGGAGCGAGAAGGAGCTGAGTCTGGGCGGACCGGGTCCAAGGGGGATGTAAATGTCAGGGGCAACGCCACAACCGGGCCAGCGCTTCTGCTTCATTACAGCCTGAGGGGACAATGACAATACATACTGAGTGTCTGTGCGGATACGACAGGGAGGGGGAGGGAGTGTGGGGTTGGTCACAGGTTGGGAGTCACCGTGGTAACCGGAACAATGCATTGGAATCTTCATGAATCCCCTCAGACCCTTGGATCGCTAACCTGGTCGATGTTATCGCTAACCCATCGTTTAACTAACCTGACCCATCGTTTAACTAACCTGACCCATCGTTTAACTAACCTGACCCATCGTTTAACTAACCTGACCCATCGTTTAACTAACCTGACCCATCGTTTAACTAACCTGACCCATCGTTTAACTAACCTGACCCATCGTTTAACTAACCTGACCCATCGTTTTATTAATCTGACCCATCGTTTAACTAACCTGACCCATCGTTTAACTAACCTGACCCATCGTTTTATTAATCTGACCCATCGTTTAACTAACCTGACCCATCGTTTAACTAACCTGACCCATCGTTTAACTAACCTGACCCATCGTTTAACTAACCTGACCCATCGTTTAACTAACCTGACCCATCGTTTAACTAACCTGACCCATCGTTTGTGGTGACTGTAGAGGAGAGGACTGTAAAGGAGGTGACTGTAAAGGAGGTGACTGTAGAGGAGGTGACTGTAGAGGAGGTGACTGTAAAGGAGGTGACTGTAGAGGAGGTGACTGTAGAGGAGGTGACTGTAGAGGAGGTGACTGTAGAGGAGAGGACTGTGAAGGAGGTGACTGTAAAGGAGGTGACTGTAGAGGAGGTGACTGTAGAGGAGGTGACTGTAAAGGAGGTGACTGTAAAGGAGGTGACTGTGAAGGAGGTGACTGTGAAGGAGGTGACTGTAAAGGAGGTGACTGTGAAGGAGGTGACTGTAGAGGAGAGGACTGTAAAGGAGGTGACTGTAAAGGAGGTGACTGTAGAGGAGCAAAGAGTGCTTGAATTGTAAAAGAGAGGACCAGTACTAGTTTGATTTCTGGGCTGTGGTCCAACATGAAGCGTGTGGATGAGAGGTAACCAGGGCGATAACTCAACATGGAACACAAAGAGAAGCAGGCATTCAGCAAAATAAAAATCCAGCTCTAAGAGATACTTAGATACTAGATTTTCTATTTCACCAGTGGCTTCATTCCAGGGAAAGAACATATATATTTTATCATAGCAAATAAAACATCTGATGAATCTTATTGTCAAACAAAACAATCTCCTGGTTCATGATGATTGCCAAGGAGGAGTCAGATGAAAATTATATATTTTTTGTGCGGGGTGATCTCCGATTGGTTGAATTGTCTGTTGTTTGTTTGGCCTCTTTTCCACATCAGTGTGGCAGGGATACAGACTTCCATCTAATTATTTCACCTCCCTGCATGTTGTTCTTGCAGTAGAGAGAAAGCCAGTGTATGTGTGTGTGTGTGTGTGAGTGTGTGTGTGTGTGTGTGTGTGTGTGTGTGTGTGTGTGTGTGTGTGTGTGTGTGTGTGTGTGTGTCTGTGTGTGTGTGTGTGAGCGAGAGAGAGAGAGTGAGAGAGTGAGCGCAGGAATGAGAGAGCACACGCCTGGTCTTCTCCACTTTCCAGAGTCTGTCTGATGAATATTCATCAGATCCATAATTGTATCTCAGGTTCAAAAGATATTATTCAAACCATTTAGTAAGGACATCTGTGGCAGGGCTATGGGCATGGTAAGCTTGAGCTCTCAGACTCAGAAGCAACAATTAGTCAAGCTAGTACAGTTTGGAATTATCTAGAAGAAAAAAATGTAGAATATGATTGAGCGGGCCGGTGTGATGGAGATAAATAGCTTCGCTGCTTGCGTTTGCCCGATCCATCATCCATTATAAAATAGTTCTGGCTCTGTCGGATTACTAAACTGCACAGCCAGACTCGCTCGGATTCCAATCCTCCATCATCAGCCTTTGACTTGTCAACAATTGAGCTCCTACTGTAATTAAACAGGAATCCCAGTGAAAAAGACCAACCCCCTTTGATTGTGCCGGAAAACGACTGTCTCCGCAAGACATGTGCGTTTCTCCTTTCCCCTCTCGTCGTCCTCTGCCCCCGTCCGCTTGAAAGACATCCGCAGATAGTCCTGATCGAGTGTGTTTGGCTTTCCCCCCCGCCTGACCCTGAGCCTGTCCTAGATCCCCCACACGCCTTCCTCTGCATTCGAGCGGGGCGTGCAAGGCCTTGAGGCACGGGCGCACGGGTCATTCCTGGAGACAAAGTGGAGACCAGAGGGTGTAAGCGTGCACAGTCTGGGAAAAGACATCTCCTTCCGGAGAAGTCGCCAAGGAGATGCACAGTCACGACCGACCGGAAGCGGGATGTGGAGATGTTCTGGGAGGCTCACGTTCCTCCTCGGTCGTTTGAGCTCAAGTATGTTTATGCAGCCCTGTCAGGACTCGGGCTTGGCTCGCACCCGGTTATCAGGGTCCGGCCCAGGCCTCTGCGGGCTGTGGAGTGGGAGGCAGGCACACAGACAGACAGGAGATGGAGGAGGTGTTTAGGCAGTCAGGGAGATTAAGACACTTCGCTCCTCGATAGGAGAAGAAGCGCTAATGAGCTGCCGCTCTCAGGACCCCGGGAGCACGCTCTTTCATCACGCAGACAGCCGGGGAAACTCCGGAAAAGACAGGAATCTTGTTAAAAAAGAATGAGTGCTGGCAGGGCGATGAGGACGGGGAGGAGACGCGGAGATGATGAGAGAACGCTGGGATGATATCCGTTGTTTCTTCTTCCCGGGTTCGGTTTGTGTTTACTGTATCCAGAGTGTCTGTTTGAATATCGACGTTTTTTACTATGTCTGGTGGCTAGAGGGATTGGAGGGGGGCCGGACGAGGGGATGTGTCTCTGTTGCTCCCGAATGTAGCGTGAGGTACTTGTCATGAACCGGCTCCGTGGATTCAGGAGGACAAACAGTCCACTGATGCGGTGCGCCTGCAGTGGTCCTGGGGGGATATTCCTCCGCTCTGCTCAGGTGTGAATTATTTAGCTGTTGTGCCTGTCGCCCCGCTCTCTGTCATTACAGCAGCCAGAGGTAATAAAGGCAGCGACCTGACTTACTGACTGACTGACTCGGGGTTGGAAAACAGCTCGGCTACGGCAACGTGGCCACGGGACATTTAACAGCACGAGAAGCCGGGAGTTATTTTTGGATGAATGAGGGGACACTAGACAGTGAGTGGAGTAAACCTGTGTCTGCTCCAAATAGACGACAGACTCAGATGTCCGGAAAATAGTATTCTGTGGAGATGGGAACTATTTGACAGGCATTGGCATAAACTCAATAAAGAGCATTTCAGCCATGAAGCCATTTGAGGCAATATTAACTTCGGTTTCCTTTCAATATGTTTTTCACGTCCATTTGGATCTCGTCTCAGGGTGTTCAACTCCCCCAGTCAAATGACAGGATTGTGGGCTATTTTTCTGAACTGGCCTTCTGTCAGTCTCCTGCCCTAATGGGTGTTTGGCCATGACTCCAGGGCGGATCCGGTAGGAAAATATGAAGAGTCCAGTCAGTTTTGAGTGCTGGTTAATAATGACGGACGGGAAAGAGATGAGAGAAGACGGATCTTGACAGGGTCGAAGGCTAGGGGACAGGATGGTGTGCTTTCTCACAGACTAGGGCCATTTGCTTTCTCACAGACTAGGGCCATGTGCGTTCTCACCCAGCGTTCAGCAAGTCCTTTGGGTCTGTCTATTTCTGTTCTGACACGTCTTGGGAAAGCTTCAAGGAGGCGATTCACAGCACAGTAGCTCCTCAGTTATGAAATCATCACCTAATGGTTTCCTGTGGAATGTTTTTGTGTAATGACTGTGTCTTAAGAGAGTCATCGTCAACTCCTCCATTCCAGCGACATGACCTCTGTCTGACTAAAAGTATTTCAGACAGAGATAATGTTGTGTCTGAGACCAACTGGCTTGTTTTATTAAGCTTCTAACTGGTTTAACGGGGTTCTAACTACTACTTCTGTCAATAATCTGTTACCTGGAAGTTGGTTTTTCACATTTACTATTCATTCCAGAGCCCTGTCCTTAAAGGAACCTACTGTCATTTTCACATGACCTCTAATTACAAACTGTGTTCTCAGGAAAGAGAGGAGGCCAATGGCATTTTAGAGTGCGGCTATTTTCTTAAGTTAACATATGTCAATCAGTCAATGAAATTGATTTTGTAAAGCCCTTTTTACAACGAAGTTGTCACAAAGTGCTTTTACAAACATCCAGCCTGAACCCGACAGAGCACGCATCAACAAGTTTGTACACAGCGGCTAGGATGATGGGTCGAAATTAGAAAGAAACCTAGAGAGGAACCAGGTTCTGAGGTGTGACCAGTCCTCTTCCAGCTGTGCTGGGTGAATTTATAATAGCTTAGTGTACTTTTCAGCTAGCATTAGCATCAGTGCACAGAAATACATTTCAGCTAGCATTAGCATCAGTGCACAGAAATACATTTCAGCTAGCATTAGCATCAGCGAACATTGGTCTCCTCCTTAATCCCCTCTCTGGGGTTATTAGAGTCTAGGTCCCTACAGCACATGTGTTCTGACTTAGATATACTGTTTTTCACCACTCTCTCCATCTTCAGATGTGCTGAAGTTGGCAATGTCGCTCTCAAGAAACCATGGCACTTACAAATCTCTCTTTTTCTTTCTACCGTATCACATTTAAGCGGCATGGCCTCAAATTGGAAAACCAGGCGTGCTTGAGGCCTGGCAGGCAGTATACAGTTTCTGGCTGCAGTAAGAGTCTATTGTATTTCCAACTGCAACCTGTTTCTCTCAGCAGTCGCCAGTGAGCCGGGCCGTGATGGATGGTGGCGTGAGAGAGCCCTCCTATGTGACCGAGCGTTTTCCTGTAAACGTGTGTCCAGTCTACCGCTGACGGAGATCCTTTGACCAAAAATGTTGAAGTTCATGACCGCATATTTAGTTTTTAGTTACATCAGCTGTATGTGTTACAAATGGCGTGGAGACAGAGGAAACGGGTGGTCGTTTTTCAACCGGTTAAATGAAGTTGGTATGTGTGTACACGTCAGACGTCCTCACAAGAATAGTAACCCTAGAATTCTTTGGAAATTTAGTGAGGTAATTTAACCGGTCTTGAACATATAGGGAATATTATTGCTGGTCCTCACACGGATAGAAAACAAATGTGTGTGTGTGTGTTTATGTGTGTATTTGCACGGGGGAAAGAGGCGCGTAGAGGTATAGGACAGCTTAATATCCACTAGTGACAGCGCTGGGTCCATTAATAAGGCTGTGATCCGGGGCCGCGTGACAGACTGCTGACAGAAGAGGATCATGGGAAAGAATCATGCCCCGGCGCTGAGGGATGCTGGGTCGCAGGTAGAACCGTTCTGCCATCCCCAGGTGTCATTACAGATGGGGGGGGGGTGGGGTAGGAGAGGGGGCGGAGGTGGAGGCACCACTGACATCTACATTAATCAATCTAGCCCCCCGTCTCCCTCGTACCCCACCCCCTAATCATCTCCACGCCGGACCAGGTGAGGCTGATACTCCACCGTGAAAGATCTCCGGCAAAGAGCTCCCTGAGTACCTCTCTGATCTGACCGTGAGTGATGTCGGCACCTGAACCCCTGACCCCTCGGCGCAATTAAAAACACTTTCCTCTCTTAGCCACTCCGTTGGGGAGGCGAAGCGCTCGGTCTCCGGGCCTCTGACTGTTGCATTCGTTTTCCAATGCTGCTGTCAGCGTTTGAGTCATTTGTTTGCTTTTGATGTACAACTTGCTCATGTGCAATTAGGATGCGCTGTGTGTGTATGTGTGTGTGTGTATGTTTGTGATTCCCAGAATATTTCTCTTTACTTATTATATTTCTCTCTTCTCTCTACTACTTACAATGTGTGTGTGTGTGTGGGTGTGTGTGTGTGTGTGTGTGTGTGTGTGTCTGCTTTCATGTCCTTACCATTTCATTGCTACACACTTTCTGCACCTCCTGGGCTCATATTGATCCACTCTTTGCTCGCTAATTACAAACAACAGCAGCCAGAGGTTAGCAGCTCATTTGTGCGACTGTTCTCTGAGAGCTCCTCCGTCATTAGCAGGAATAATTACAGGACGTGTGCTAATCAAGGGGTGTGGATAACTCTGAATTCAGGATTCATGCCTGTGCCGTGTTCCAGATTCATGACACGCCCCTTTATGCTCCAGAATAAAGGAGTGATTAGTTGACCTAACGCGATACAGAACAGACCACGCACATCAGCTGGTGTATGTGAGATGAAACCAAATAAACGGCGGTCGTCCGAGCAAAGGAGGTCAGAGGACTTCAGAGTCAACTTGACCTAATGGCCGTCTTTGGTAAAATCCCATCAGAGTCCACCTAAACAGTGTTTGGAATGAATGGCTCTCGGGCCGGGTCGAAGCACCTCCGTCTTTAACCAGATGGCACAAGGACAAAAGGAGGGGAAACGCCTGATTGATTATTAGCTTTGATCTAATTAAGTGGACGTAATTGCACAAATGAGTTGACAGTAATAGAGGCCTGATTTGTTTAAGCGAATATAGATGGTCCATTTGAGGAGAGAGGTCTGCACGTCCGACAGTAGAGTGCGAGGACATGGGGTGAGAAGACACAGGCAGGGGTGTGGTAATTCACCCCGGTGTTTCACCCCGGCTGTCTCTACTTCGTGTCCCACGTCTACGCTGAATCGAGACCAACCCGAGTGCCGCTGTAAGCCCCACTTCCCTCTGTTGCTGTTTTGTTCCCTGTTTGTGTCGTAACGGAGTGGTTCTAAGTGCTGTTCTGCGGAACAGACACATAGGGTTCGGCAGGAACAGATGCATGAATCAGCTTAATGATACAATATCTGAGAGCGTTCGTTTTGTGATTGACCTGCCAGCACTGCCACGTTTTATTGCGTAACTGGATGAAAACGCCTGTGGTCGCAACTCAATTTCTCATTATGGGAAAAAGGGTTCTCGTACACATGTCAGGCAAAAAATCTCTATCTAGGCACTAAACACGAGATCGTTAAAAGAATGTCTAAGTTTTCGCAGAAAGCCCTGTTTGTAGATGGCCAATGCCAACATAATTAAAAATGCCGGTTGTTCATTCTTAGATCATCTCATACCAGCTTGCCCATAACTTCTCATTCCCTGACTTAAAGAGCCAGGTCTCAACATTTCATTCTCACAAATCCTGCCCTGAGTAAACATCCCCTCGCTTTTAATTAAAATAAATCCTGGTTGGGCCAATATTTAGCACCCAGGGGAGAAGCTCTCCGGTTAAGATACATAGATACTGTGAGGAGATTCAGGGCAGGGTGGGGGAGAAGGGTAGCCTTTACGTCTTCGTCAATAAAGACATCCACTCCTTTGTTTATATGCAGTACGGTGGACATTTTTCCAATTATTTTCCTCTCCATGTTTACTTACTTCCAGCGTCACCTATGGTTATATAAGTTACCGCTCCAACTCTCTCGCTTTTTCACTCCTCTTCCGTGCTCCTGTCTATCTCTGTATCTTTCTCGCTTTCAGTCTGTACTTGTGCGTGCGTGTGCGTGTGTGTGTGTGTGTCCTATAAAAATGGAGGACTGAGTGGAACCACAGAGAAAGGAGCGGTTGATATTTGCATGCAGCTCACAAACATATTAAAATATGAAGACAAATCACTGTGGCTGGCTCGCTGACAGCGCCATGCCTGTAGTGGGAGAGAACAAGCCAACTTACAGCCTGTTACAATTCAAGCATGGCCTTCAGGGCAAGCTAGAGCTAGAGCATGCAGACTGGCAAACAAACAGAAACCATATAAGGACTCATATAGCTGAAGCTACGTTACGTTAAAACCACTTCAGGACAGGAGATTCTGGTTCTCCGGAGATATGTCAGTTTTTGCGGGTGAGTGTGTGTGATTTGGCTACTGGACTTATATAGTGTGCGATTTTGTAGGTGCTTTGTTGTGTACTTGTCTTTGAAGTTGAGTTTTAAAAGGGGCATTCCAACATGTAAGGCTACGACAGTGCTGTTGTCTGTACAGGTTCAAAGGTACCTGTCTTCTGTGTGATAGCTACAACCCAGTTTAAGTTATTCTGTTTTGGTTTGCACTGTACACCAATAGACATTTTTTGTACCATATAGATGAACTGTGACCACTGACCAGGAATACATGTAGGAAACTAAATTAACATGTACGAGTTTCATATAGGGCTTATTTTTCCAACTGTTCATATTTTATTTTTCACTAGCAAAAATCGTCCTCAGTTTGATGTTCACGGTCTTCAGATGCAGCAACCATAGTTTGTAGATTGTTTTCGTTGTGGCCAGCAGGGGGAGCTCAAAGCTCAGAGACAATAAGGGCCTGTGTTGTCTTCAATCTTCAGTAATCAGTGGTACCATGCCTTCATCTAGGTTTGGTATTCTGAGCCATACGACTCAGAATTTGGGTTTATGGTTATATTCTACAAATCTACTATTGCTGAAATGGTTCTTGAAATAAAACCCAAATATAAAAATAATTAAATATTAAATGTACGTTATGCCTGTGTTGTATTCTGGAGCATGTGTCACAGTTTGTTTGGTAAATAAAATGTCACTGTTTTAAATCTATTGATATTCAGAACCAAAATGTCACAAACCAAAATATTTTTCAGGTAGTTTTGCTTGTTAACTAATCCAATGAATGTGTTGCCATCATTAGTGTCACTGGTATTCAGATTTCACTGCTTACAGAAGTTGTCTTACTACAATGATCCTAACCAAGGCTGTCATTTTGCATTCAGGCCACTGGTTTATTGGAAATTCAACTCAGTGTGTATCTTGACCCTGGCTGGTTTCTAGAATGAATTTCCCATCACTTCGCATATTGATGTGACTTATGGCTTACACAATTGTGGATATTTTCCTAAATATCCCAGCCTATATACAGAAAGTGTGCTTGGAAATGAGAGTAAATGGATGGGAATCCATTGAATTGTGATTTCTGGGATGTTCTGGATATTTTGCACTCCTGTGTGAACTGGAACTGCAATTGAATAACGCCAGGGCTATAAAACATTGTTAAAAAGAGTTTAATTTTATTAGTAACATTTGCCTAGCCACTGATCTTTTGAAAGTTATGTAATGGGAATTCTACAATTTACTCAGATGCGCTTCACCCTGGGAAATAAGATTATTTAAAAATTAAGTGTCTTGCCTGCGAGACAACTTGACGTCCTCACATCCTCGGTTATAAAAAGCTCTATGTTTGTAGTAGAGACTTCCAGTTTGTTTCACTGTGCCTGGCTTTCCCAGAATCTGCTGGTTTTATAAGGCATTCATATATTGCATGGCTTACGGCTTATAAAATGGGAAAAGACAAACGTTTCTAAAACATCTGTGGTAAGAAATGTATACTATGGTGATACAAGATAGTAAAAATGTCTAAGTAGGCAAACATAGGAGAAAACACATGTCTGTAGGCTGATGCACTACAAACAAACTTCCTAATGATTCATATTTTGCCAAACAGACTATATTGTATTGTGCATTCCTAAGCACAACGCCAGAAACGTCTTTTTCACCTCAATTAATAATGATGATTATTTATTTAGCATATTGCCTATAGAAAACTACAGGTATTATGCTGTGAGCAAACACTCGTAGATGTACCCAAACACATCCTCACATTGTTTTGCATCATCAATATCGCCCGATCTGATCAGGAGTAAATATTAGCCAATTCCTAATTCTGTAATTGTCTCTGAATGCATTAGTCTTGACTCGCCCTTCACACTGTTCTGTGTCGTGTTTGTTGTGTGAGTGCGAGTGCCTGGTGCACCCTGCAGTAAACAGATGACTAATGGCTTAATCATTTGTGGGGCCACTCTCAGTCCATTACATTAGGGCCAGTGTGCCATTAAATATTAACCACACTGAATGATTAGATCTTTTACTTTGCATTGCTGTCGATTAACAGAAAATGCAATTATTGCCTGGTACAGAATTGTAATGTTTTACACTGCAAAGTGTCTGTAGCTCTAGTATTATGAACTGTCATTGTAAAGTTACCTGGAGTAGGTTCATTGGTGCTTAGAGAGTTCCACGTGTTTAGGGAAGAATGTTTTAGGATGAAGGTGTTTTTCTGGTTTTGCCAGATATACCTTGAAATTATTCTAATAATTCCTGATCATCTCTCTGTTTAGAAACTGCAGAAGATATATAGGTTTAAAACAATAATGTTTTCTCTCAGACTATTGATGTATACAATACAAAATAAATAAAAACAAATTGCAAATATTTTTCTGCAACATTTAAGTATAATGTTTAAATCATCTCAAAAACTGTAAAAAAAAATGTGCCAACTTGTTATAAACAAGGCCAATCTGCACGACGGCAAAGTATAATGAGAATTAGCATATTCAATAAAAACAAAACATATTTACATAACAATGTGTATTTTGGGGCTTCGGTGCCCAAAAATGATGGACAGGGTGACTCAAGTCAGTTATGTCACAATAAGGGTGGTCCTAATGTGGTCTACTCGGTCAGATCTTCAGTTACAACAATACGGCTCTGCTGATGCACTTTGAGCACTCTGCGACTCCAACCTCTACATCCCTCCACCTCCCTCCACCTCCCTCCTCCTCCTCGCCTTTCTCCTCCCCCTTGGAAGTCTTGTTTGGTGCGTGTGTGTCAGTCGGGCTGAGCCTGTGCCGAGTGCGCTTAGACCCTATAGGCTCCTAGTGGTAGTGGAGCTATACAGGCGCCAAGAGGAAGAGGAGACAGGCACCAAGAGGAAGAGGAGACAGCCACCAAGAGGAAGAGGAGAGCTGCGCCTGTACTTGGACTACATCCACTTGACTGTACATGCACAGCCATTGGTTCGGGTAGTGAAGCGCATGGGACTCTGCGGGTTGATACACCGTATATTGACGTAAAGTGGTTATGCATTGGAGAAGGAATCGTGGAGACACACCGCTGGAGATCTGCACGGTCCCCAACACGCACGCGGGTCTTGAAGATCTAGAACTTGTCTTCTGTCCAATACACACACACACACACACACACACACACACACATTCTGCATGTTCCAATAGTTTGGTGATGTGATTTTGCATTGAAACGCATTGGAGGAGAAAAAAGACAGACATGATCTTTGCAAGGTAACAAGCCGCTGGAACAGCAGAAGATCCCGTGTGACCGAGTTGGTACCGACGGCTGTAGATGAGTATAGATATCTCTATTATATGTATATATGCATCCCGGACTGGACCAGGCTGGCTATAATGCATCATCTCAGTGACTGGACATCACAACTGGTTTTAGTCCGGGACTAGGACCTATACACACGGACCCGAAACCCGAATATTTGCTGCGGTTTGCATCTCGTTTCCCTGCAGAACCCCAGGATTTGCGCTCGACCAGTGGATGTCTACTATGATAGTATGGGTCCACTAGGGTTCATCCTTATCTGCGGATTATTGCACTTTCAAGTTGATGGTGAGTTTCATGGTATTTTACATCACAGCAATTCATGGGATTCGTTATATGTGGATAATGCAGGATGTTCTGCAACATGTGCTGTTCTCAATATGTGTGTGTTGTGGATAAACGTTTAATCCGGCTTGTTATGTGCCGATGATGCTTTAGGTGGTTAGATGCGCCTGTATAATAAACCTGCTTATGAAGTTCATCTGGAATTATATTCAGCATTTTTACTATTGTCTTAACTCATTTAAATCATAGCGATAAAAGCCTGATGTTCATTTTTTTAAATCAATGAAATGAGATGAGTATGATAGAACAAATGAAATCAATTTGGCATCTCTGGCATTCTGAGCGCAGCGTCACATTCCAGTGTGCATGGAGGTATCAAGCCCTTTGACACCTGCTGGTCCCTAGAACCTGGTCCCTAGAACCTGATACCTAGAACCTGGTACCTAGAACCTGGTACCTATAACCTATAACCTGTTACCTAGAACCTGATACCTAGAACCTGATACCTAGAACCTGGCCCCTAGAACCTGATACCTAGAACCTGGTACCTAGAACCTGGTACATAGAATCTGGTCCCTAGAACCTGATACCTAGAACCTGGTCCCTAGAACCTGATACCTAGAACCTGATCGGCAGAACACTAATTAACCCGGAGTTGAGACAATGACACTGTT
Organism: Dallia pectoralis; assembly: GCA_029465975.1. Classification (NCBI taxonomy): domain Eukaryota; kingdom Metazoa; phylum Chordata; class Actinopteri; order Esociformes; family Umbridae; genus Dallia; species Dallia pectoralis. Next base: position 3,225,632 of record CM055748.1, on the reverse strand, counting down.
TAGTATGATATGATGTTGATGAAGGTGTGGTGGAAAATGGCTGTGTTTTATTGGATACTGGCTTGAGAAACGATTATTTACTTACTAATTTGCCCAAACCTTTCACATTACAGCGACTCATTTATTTTGTGCAATGTTGAATTCACTGCAGCATGTGTTTGCATGATATAGCTTTCACTGAGCCCGGCTTGTCTTGAGCAGAGACATGGGTGTGTTGTGATGTGTGATTGCTTCAGTCCAGCAGCTAAGTCAGGTGAATGATGCCTAATAGGGCAACATAATGTAGTCCTAAAAAACAAGTAGTCGCAATTAAACACGACTGGCGCTCAGTTTCCTGCCACGCTGCTGTTTGATTCATCTTAATGTTCACGTCGTTGGCAACTGGAAATGCATTTTATACAGTGTGTTTCTCCCACACTGTCAGAAGCCAAGCCCTTTCTCGCTCAATCTAGCCGGGAGTGCAAAGTAAGCAACATTTTTATGAATTTACAAGGGTTCTTGGGAATCGTTTGCCTACACGGAAACCTGTTTAATTGGCGAAATAAAGCCACTGCGGAGTGAATGTTGATGTCCACATTAATCAGAGGTGACTGGAGGCCCGTCATAAAATCACCGGAGGTAGAAATGGGAAGATCTCCGTTTCTTCTTTTACAATCAACAGTCCCAATGTCAGGAACCGTGTGTACTGGAGAGAAGCCTTCCTCATCGTTCACACTCGCACACACACAGTGCCAAAAACCCATTGAGCTTATTTTATGGAGTCATCCCAGTGTTTGAGGTCACCACGTAGCCGTTGTCTTTCGGATAGGCCGGGCGCATTAGCAATGTCAACACTTGTTGTGTCGTAACCAATGATTCACACTCGCTAGCGTTTGCTCAGCGCTGTTTGAACAGCCACAACGTTCTGTTTTGATGATCTGGATTTTATTTGTCCAACGCCGGCCTTGACACCGGGCCCCCCGCTCCTCCTTCTCCCTGTCAACTTGCCTTTGTCCTTTTCAGCTAAAGGGCTCTGGTTTCTCCGGCTGTCCGTGGTGTTTTTTAACAGTCTCCACACTCTCCCTACGGAGTCTGACTGTCTGGTCCTCCTTGTGTGCCGGAGCATGGATTCGGTCACTCCCTTCTTTCTCTCTCTCTCTCTCTCTCTCTCTCTCTCTCTCTCTCTCTCTATCCCTTTTCTCTCTCTACCTCCCTCCGCCTGCTGCCCCCCTCTTCTCCTCTGTCTGTTCTATCTCTCTCGCTCTTTATCTGCTGTTTAGCACCCTCCGTTCAGCCTGACCCACTGGTTGCTAAGCGCTGGCTGGAAGCATGGCTGGACGGCCAGAGCGAGGGGGGGAGAGGGGGAGAGGGGCACAGCACTCCCCGCAAGTAGTGAATCACTCCTCCCGAATCACTTCTCTGTAACCTCCTTCCCTGCTCGCCTCTCCTCCCGGTCTCCCTTCCTCTGCCTCCCATCACCCGGCCCTTTCAGAGGTAATCTGTGGGTCCTTGGGATGGGAGGAGTCAGCTCCGAGAGTCCACTTAGGCGGACAAAAAGCTCTGGAGTTGTATTCACCGGGCAACATGGGCAACAAAGAGGGGCCTGGGCGAATGGCAGTCCGGCAGTGTTTAGTGTCCTGTGAATGACATGATTTATACTGCCAGTGTGCTGCTTGTAGAGAGAGCGAAGGACGATGATTTGGAATGAAGAAATAGAGGAGAATAAATCACTGGGGGGGGATGGGGGGGGCAGGAAGTGGGAGTCGGAGAAATTGAACAGAGAGGGAATGACCTAAATGGGTTTTGGTTAGACAACAGTTAATTTTGGTATGTGCGTTTAGGAGTTCTTGGAAAATTACAGGCTTTTTCGCTTAAGGTTTAAGGGAATCGAGTCAGTAGAAAACCGACTCCTAAATGGGAATTTTGGCCATGTTAGAAGTGCCACACATTTCTCATTATTAGAGAGCAGTGTGTATGGTTCTAGCTCTCTCTCTCTCTCTCTCTCTCTCTCTCTCTCTCTCTCTCTCTCTCGCATACACTGCTGCTTTTCTAACAGGAATAGCTGTAGAATAACAGCCCAGCAATGGCGCAGAATGGACATTAACCTTGTGCTATTCTGAGTGCCTTCATGTGCTTCTGTCTGACTGCGGAGTCTGTGTTGTCATTCGTGGACCGTGGTGGGGGCGGGGCGGTGAAATGCGATGCCATCTCTAGCCTCCCTGGTGGCGTACTGATGGGCATCTGGGTTCTCTAGTGGCACCGGGCAGAGGAGCAGAGAACAAACGCCTCGTCCGCTTCGGGGCTAAGGTTTCACTACCGCTGCAATGTCAGGGGAAACTCTACCCACAAGAGATACAGACTGTGTGCGTTTCACACAAACAGAGAGAGCGAGATAAATATAATCTGTTAAAGCATTAGTGTCTATGAACGTGTGTGTGTGTGTGAGTGTGTGTGGTGGAGGACCGGTCAGGGCGAACACAATTGTTTAATCATGTCTAGCTGTGTGGCTTTAACAGTGGCTTTAACAGTGTTAAACATGACCCGAGTGCAGTGCTCACTCACTTTAATGAAACGTGAGCCTAGAAATAAAACGGCGCACCAAGGTCAATGGAAAAAAAAGCCACAGTCATGCCCGTCGCCCCGAATGTGATTGTTCTGCCTGAGCCGGCAGCGTTTAAGGAGCCGGCGCCGCTGAGATCGAGGTTCGTCTGCGGCACAGGCCCGTGTTTTTGTGTTCCACCGGTGGTACCTCAGCGCCTCTCCCAGGTCTCTGGTGATCATTGAACAGGGCCTGGCCACTTTACGGAGCACGTACGCAACACAAGCATGCCCGTACGTTGCTCGGCTCAGCTTTGTCGTCAACGGCCGATCGACGTTAACCCGCGCGGATGCTACGGCTGACTGAACACTTGTGATCGAAATAAATGCCCGTTTGCGAACGCTCGCTGGGGGGAAATGCGCGGAGGAAATGTCAGTCGCGGTGGCCGTGGGTTACCGTGGAGATGGCAGAGGAGCCCCAGTGAAGGCCGACAGTTTGTGCCGCTTTTATGCTGCTCTGCCAGGGCTCAGTCAAGCGTACCCCTGACATTTACTGAGCGTATTCCCGTTTGGCTTAGCCAAGATAGAAAGTGCCCGGGAGAGACAAACGACGTAGACGAACCAAGCTTTTGTCACAACGTGTTCTGATTACGTGATGTACTCGCTGTGTTGTTTGCTGTTTTACATAACGATATGTTCCCAGTTAATAGGTACGAATTAAAAAGGTGAGGGCGAAGGGGAGGCATGGGGGTTAAACAGGTTGGGGGAGGGCACACGGGGGCGCACCTGTGACGGTGTTTGAGTAGGTGGGGAGTGGCGCGTGAATGACATGATTCATGGACGGCGTTCTGTGGTCCCGAGGAGAACAGAGAAGAGGCCCCGCCTGCCTGCACACCTGTTTCACACACCTGTAACTTCAGACACTATACCTGTTGGAGCAGAGCTCGGCACACGCACGCACACACACACATGCACACACCCACACACACACACTTTGTCCTTGCATCTCTCTAGTGTTTCCTATGTCCTCAACGGCAGATTTAGAGCTTGAGGCATCGACACGCAGAGATCTGAGAATCCTCACATCACCACGACAACTGGATAAATCACTGATAACTACCTCATGAATGCACTTTGCGTAACCTTCGCCCAGCTGTTTCTCTGTCTCATTCGAAGAGATGTGCGGTTGTTCGCCTCAACAGAAGCCGATTGTTTCGCAAACACAAGCTTGTGAGTGTAAACCGAACGTTCCAGCGGGGAAATTAGAAAATCAAACGTTCCTTGACCTGCGTATATAGGCCTTCGGTGCGGTGGTTCCGCAGTTCCTGCGTTATTCTATTTTATGTTCCAGTCAGGACAAGTGCATTTCATATTTAGTGAAAATGGATGTCAGCGGAAGTCGCTTGAACAGGGTTTGAATACCGAATTAAAATGCACTGTCGGGTGTTCTTCTGTAACCACATATCTTGACATTGACTGAAGTCGGGCATTAACCACAAATTGAATATAAAAAACAAGCCTTATTAAAAAGCTTTTGCACATTGTATGTTTTTCTCGGAGATGCCTGGGAGTGCTCTCCCACCAATATTAGAAACGGGTTTTAGTGCTGCTCATAAAAATGCATTAGCTGTTCTGTGTGTGTGTGTGTGTGTCTGTGTGTGTGTGTTTGGGGTGTGTACGTGTGTGTGTGTGAGAACATGCATCGTTCAAGCGCAGCAGTACCGGACCTCAGAGTGAAGCAGCCATTGAACAGAACAAATTCCCCTCCATGACAAGGTCTCTTCCCCAGTTGCCTTGAATCACCCAGAAATGACTTCCTGCTCGCCGCTTGCTGCTCCTAGATACACTAAACCGGGCCCTCGGCTTCAGGGGTGCTTTCAGATCAGTCATATGCCTGTATTATACAAAACATGCCAGTATTAGTTGAGCGACAGTGCCGTTCTTTTCAATATATTTGCATCACCGTGTTTTCCTTCATTGGCAGAGTAAGGGTGTATTTTGTGTGAGCGTGGGATGTAATTTGAATAGTTATAAACAGGAATACAGTCTCTGTCGGTTGTTTTATTCTCCGGAAGACTTTTCTCCCTTCAGTTTTGACTAGTCTCTCCGAGACTCTGCGTGCGTTTCTGCTGGAAGGGCTGGACAGACATTTACAGGTTAAAGATTTATCCGATGGTCCCTAGCGAGGCAAGGTGAGCCTCTCTTCGCCTCGGCGCTGTTAGCTTCGTTGCGGTGCCAAGTTCAGGTGTCACTGTCATTCTGCTGATTGGATGAACCATTAATCGCGCGTCTGAACGTTTGAACTCCACTTGCTGGATTGTGATGATGATAATGTTTTTGAGAGCTGCTCGCAGAGATTAGTGCTTCTGAGGTTTCTACTCAGTAACAGGCAGCCAATCAGTGGGCTTTATGGTTGGTTGTGGTGTGTGTCGGTAACCGTATAAGACGTTCAGAGCTGGTTATTTAATATTGCCACGAATTACCATGAATCTCACGGTACTTATTCATCGCAACATCTGTGACAGTATAACCCAAAATAATCTGACAATATGCGGCGGTATGGATTTTTTCCATCAGGGGATTTGAACCCGTTCCCTTCCTGGCCCAGAGCCGCTACACCTCAGCCGGACTGGATGAAGTGTCCCACAAATTATTCCTTTAATAAATCTCATAAACGCTCCATATACTCTGTGGATTACCAAGCGGCGCCGGAGTTACCGTTATCGAGTCCATTGTACTACGTTACACTCCCAACGGTCTCTGTGGAGGTCTGTGGAGGTCTGTGGGGAGGTCTGGGGAAGTCTGTGGAGGTGTCTGTGGAAGACTGTGGAGTTCTGTGGAGGGGTCTGTGGAGGTCTGTAGGGGGGTCTGTGGAGGTCTGTGGAGGTCTGTGGAGGTCTGTAGGGGGTTCTGTGGAGGTCTGTGGAGGTCTGTGGAGGTCTGTAGGGGGGTCTGTGGAGGTCTGTGGAGGTCTGTAGGGGGGTCTGTGGAGGGGTCTGTGGGGGTCTGTGGAGGTCTGTGGGGGGGTCTGTGGAGGTCTGTGGCCGTAGCTGGTCCCATTTCATTCATGGCTGTTTGGCCAGGATGGTCGGCGACTGAACTCAAGCAGAACCCTCTGTGTGTTCCGGGTCGGTCAGATGAAGGCAGATTGCTGAGTATGTTCGGCGGCCCCCCTCTACACGGCACACCTACGATTACCCACTCATCTCTCAACACGGTGCGCCGCGGACACCTGAACGCCGCCCCTCTCGACTCCACCCCCAGAACCACCCCCCTCCCGCCGCACCTTCATTTCTAAAGCAATAAAGCCCTTATTTATTTCTCCCTATTCAATTTGCCGGGCCCTCCTCAGCAATGCAATGCAGGTGGAGAAGGTAAAGACATTTCAATGCCTGAGGGAGGATCAATCGACGCCATTCATTTTATTGGTCTCCTCTTGGTAGGTATGTGGGGGCTTAAGGGGAGACCAGTACTTGGAAAGGAGCAATTTGCTACACAATGTTAAGGCCACCTGTTGCTGCACACACACACACACACACACACACAGACACACACACACATTGCCTACAGACTCACAAAAAAACTCACACGTATGTACATAGATAACACTCATATTAACAGTATAACATCCTCAGGTGTCGTTCATGTTCAGATACAACCAGAAGAAACAAAGTCACCGTCGCATGCAGAAACATCAGAGTCATACAGGGGACACATACATATTGCAGTTTCCTGATGTAGTTGATATTGAGTAGTGTTTGGGGTGATTGTGGAGTGTGGCAGTGTGTATCGGAAGCATGGCTGTGAAGTGGCACCTAGAAAAATGTCTTGTTTCTAAAGGCTTTATTGAAGCATGTGGGCCCAGCTCTGGCTTTACTGAAGGAGTATTTGGGCCCAGCTCTGGCTTTACTGAAGCGTGAGGGCCCAGCTCTGGCTTTACTGAAGCGTGAGGGCCCAGCTCTGGCTTTACTGAAGTGGAGTGTGGGCCCAGCTCTGGCTTTACTGAAGTGGAGTGTGGGCCCAGCTCTGGCTTTACTGAAGTGGAGTGTGGGCCCAGCTCTGGCTTTACTGAAGTGAAGTGTGGGCCCAGCTCTGGCTTTACTGAAGTGGAGTGTGGGCCCAGCTCTGGCTTTACTGAAGCGTGAGGGCCCAGCTCTGGCTTTACTGAAGTGGAGTGTGGGCCCAGCTCTGGCTTTACTGAAGTGGAGTGTGGGCCCAGCTCTGGCTTTACTGAAGTGAAGTGTGGGCCCAGCTCTGGCTTTACTGAAGCGTGAGGGCCCAGCTCTGGCTTTACTGAAGTGGAGTGTGGGCCCAGCTCTGGCTTTACTGAAGCGTGAGGGCCCAGCTCTGGCTTTACTGAAGTGGAGTGTGGGCCCAGCTCTGGCTTTACTGAAGTGGAGTGTGGGCCCAGCTCTGGCTTTACTGAAGTGGAGTGTGGGCCCAGCTCTGGCTTTACTGAAGTGGAGTGTGGGCCCAGCTCTGGCTTTACTGAAGTGGAGTGTGGGCCCAGCTCTGGCTTTACTGAAGGAGAGTGAGAGCCCAGCTCTGGGAGCGGAGTAGGAGTGGGCTTCACGCTTCACCGCGTCTCACATTGGAAATCATTTAAACTGCATCACACAGTTCAGCGTCTCCGCCAGCGACCTGACAGCAACACAGAGAGCAGGGCTGGATCCTCACTCCAATCAGACCCAAAGAAGAGACCGAGAGAAGGAGGAGGAGAGTGAGAGACGGGAGAAGAGAGAGAACTAGGGAAAGCCAGAGAGGGAAACCGAGAGGAAGAGGGAACAGGGAGAGAGAGGGAGAACGAGAGGGAGGGAGAGAGCAAACAGCGCCCGCATCAACACACTTCCTGTCAGCCCCTCACAGCCCAGACGTCCTCCTCTTCTCTTTCCTTCCACCCGTTCCGCTCTTTATTCTCTCGTTTCAAGTCAGTGCCCCTCAGCTCTGCTTTGACAGGCCAGCTCCTGGAGGTAGAGATAGCATCACGCTGTTGATGGCAACCCGATAGACAGGAACCGAAGACAAGGACGGCAGGGAAAGCGATGGGGATTCTTTTGGCGAAATAGCGAGAGACGGAGAGAAAGGCGGAGAACGAAAGTGATACGCAGGAAAGAGGTAGACGGCGAGAAATTGAGAAAGATCTACAGAGACCGGGAGGATGATGTAGAGAGACAAGATAGAGGAGATGAAATGAAAGGTATTTGAATCGGCTCGTAGGACCGGATGTTCCTTTTCCCACGTTTATCTATTTATAAACTCTAACCGCACAGACAAGGACACATCGACAGAATGTAGTCAACGTCAATAAGGCGCTTTTGCCTAGAATTTGATCATGTCTGAAGCATGTCCACTGCGGTCCATATGGTTGTGGTTTGAAGGACCTTCAGGGGTTCAGTTGGAATACAGAGCACTGGAGTGGAACCGGGCACAGCACGTGTCCATCTCTGCCAGTCAGTCTGTCCGACTGCTGCAGAAAAGCTACCAAGGCAGCACACACTATTTCTCTTTTCAGTTCAATTTTTGTTTCTGCACGTACAGTTTGGTTACAGTCATGTCCAGTCCGGAGTGGCTGGTTAGTCAGAACCCGGGACAGACTCTAGGTTCGGATAAAGACAAACGGCTCTTGGATGACCGTGCCGGTGCCCATCGTGGCGCAGGGGCCCTGACAACGGCCCTAAAGAAGATGAATCTGGCTAGCAGGGTGCGGGGGGCTGAGAGGGCCGGGCACAAGGTGACACTGCCATCCACAGCGGACTTGCGAAAGCGGTCGACAGCAATATAATTCTATCGCCAATCCCCGTTTACCCTTCCCCCCACGCCCTGAAACAGCGCCTCCCACATCCGGCTTCCATGACATGACATGGCCTTGTCTCCCAAACAAAAGGGGGAACGGAAAGGGAGAGACGGAACAGAGAGAGAGGGTATTAGGGTATTAGGGTTAGGGTTGATGTATCAACTGTACCAGCTACACACCCCATTCTAAATCTGGTTCCCATCAACCCCTATATGAACACCCGCACGGGTGCTAGGTTGCCCTTGGATACCTGCGATCTGCGCGCGCCCCGGTCTGTTGGCAGAATAACCAATGCCTCTTTGGGGAGCCCTTTCTTGCTGCTCCTGTGGGGAGTGGCGGGAGGTGACTGGTGCTGGTGGTATTGATTCGGCTGGTGGGCTGGGATTTCTCCTGGGAGCTAATGAAAATAATTACTGAAAGATCATCAAAGGTTCAACCTTCTGCTCTACACGTGAATAAATATGTGTGGGAGATAATAGAAAAGCCCTGCTTCGTGTGTGGTCACTGGGTGACTTAGATATTCTGCTGATATAGGGGGCTGTACGCTTGGCGGAGAAAGGAGAAATGATCTGGGTTCACACACACACACACACACACACACACACACACACACATGCAGTTACAGAGGTGTTCTAAGTCAGGCTTTAGCGATCAGCAAAACCGTTCTAGCCCCCACGAGGTCTGTCAGATTGTGTGTCAACGCGTGGATTTGTGTGTGAATTTAGACTTTCATGCGTTTGATCGCCAGCCAGGAGATATCGCCAAAGACATTGCTAGATCTAACCGTGTGCGAAGAGGTCAAAAACACCAAAAACCATTCCGCCCCCCGTCGTCGTCGCCCAACGGCATTTCAGACGTCACTAACATTATCCTGTCCCCGGTTCCGTCCTCGCTCTCGACCGCGCCTGTTCATTGGCTCCTTGTTCTGTGCCTCCCCGAGAGGCACGCGACCGGGGCCGCCGGGCGCCGCTGAAAAGTAATGGCGGCGTTATTGCAGAGCGAGGGCAAACACAGGGGTCTGATTGGAGCGTGCGGCCCGCGACCCAGTGAAGTGCACTCGCCTCAGCTCAGAGAGCACTTGATTGCGCAGCACCAATGATCGTATTAAGAGGCCAACAGAAAGCCCATTTACCTCAGAGGGGTCGGATACCGGGAGAGCCGGTAGGAAGCAGGAAATTGACTTGTGTGTGAGTCGGCTGGCTGGTATATCCACGAGGCCCCGATGGCTGTCCGATGGGGGATATGCATTAGCCGTTCCCTTTGATCCTGGTGGTCTATTTATCTGGGGCGGCCAGGGGTGTACGGAGACAAGAGGGCTCGTCGGGAGACAGTGGCGCCCCCTGTCATGTCACGAAAGGTCCGAACAAATTAAGGACTTTTTGGGGGTGAAATAATTATTTCCCCTTAACTTTTTATGTTTGGGTTTTTTTTTAGGGTTTAGGTTAAGGAACATTTTTCTGTACTCACTCTGATAGTAAACATTGTCTGTGTGTTTACTAGAGTTAATCACCTGTGTAGTATGGCATTGTTAATACGTCTTTTCGCAGTTTTCATTTGAGGTGATTCATAGCGGTCGCTGTGTCACCGCGGTCGGGGTCATTCACCTCTGGAAATCAAGGGCAGTCCGTCCGCTCACATTTGGCCATTTGCCCTTCCGACTACACGACTCTGGTTTGTCTCCCTGGCAGGAAGAGGGCAATTCTGGGGGCATCTGCTGTGTATTTTCTCAGAGAAAACAGCGGAGCAGAAGGCGAGTCAAGGTTTAAGCGATTAGAAAGCAGTAGATTGGAATACAAATTGGATTAAAAGTGAATTAGACGGACGCAAATTGAATCGAGTCGGCGCAGTTTAGCCGTGGCGCCCGCGCATTGGCGCGGAGCGTGGAGCTATCTCGCCCGGCCCAGTTGATTGTGGGGAAGAGCAGATGCTCCAATGAGATAGGAATCATTGTGCCTTTGACACTCCCATCTGGGGGAGCAGGTATCCAGGCCCGCCCCTTATCTCAGACCTCCATCCATCAATGTCACCATGTTGATTACTACTTCATTCATTAAGTCACTTAGCCCTAGAATAAAAAACGTGAACCCTTACCCCCCCCCACACACACACACACGCCAATGGGAGTCTGGCTGCTGAGTCTAGTCTGGGCGGCCGTTTACTGGAACAACAGAGTGGGTGGGGGGCAGGTCCCTTATTGACAGAAGCAGGCAACATGGAGAACACAAAAGCTACATAGATTTAGATCTTTAGGTGACCCAGGACCTTATGGTCATCCACACACACAAACACACACACACACACCTACGCACACACGCACACACACCACGACTGCAACTCTTCTCTGTGGCTCCACTTAGACACTGAACATCAGTCCTGATTACTGATCAATGACAGGGAAATGGGGGGAATTAGCTGAAAATTAGGTGGAGAGAGGAACAGACAACAGTCATGTTTTGGGGTCAGAAGGCCACTGTCTGATCTGCTTGACCCCTGCTAAAAAGAGCACGTGCACATACAAACACATATCGGTTGTGCTATCAAAGTGAGGACCGCCTTTTTAGTAGTCCATGAAAAATCTGAACCTAGCCTAAATATCTACCTTCACCCTAACATAAATATATACCTTTATCTTAACCTAAATATCTACCTTCACCCTAACATAAATATCTACCTTTATCTTAACCTAAATATCTACCTTCACCCTAACATAAATATAAATAAATAAAAACAATCTTTGCCTGCTAAGTTTCACCCAGAGTCTTTGAAACGGGACGGGCCAGTCTGACGTTCAGAGCCACCCATCCCGGGTAATCTGTTGCCATGGGGACGTAGAACATTTTACCAACTCGGTTGAATGAAAGGATCTGCACTGCTTTGCTGTTCTTCTGTATGTTGTGTCTCATACTGTAGTCAGGCACCAAAGGCTGTAGGGACACATCCCAGATATACCCTCCTGGAAAGGGCACACCCTTGTACCCACAATCCACCTGGCACTGAGGCCGGAACCTGGAAAATGCCATCATCCCCCAATGTTTTTACCAGTAACATAGTGATTTTATTGTACTTTGAGACCAGTAACTGCTGTGTATTTCTTTATATTAATCATGGACTGGAAGGATTGGTCGTCCCAACTATAAATTCTCTGCTTATTGATCGACGGTTGGCCGCCCGGCAGATAAACAACTTGAATACATAATACCAACCGGATCCAGTAGCTGGCGTCAGCGTGGACCTCAACGCTCCGTTCCTGCCGCGCATGCGAGATCGTTTGGTCCCAGATCAAACTCTTTTGTCTGGAGGATTCGCCGGGGCCTCAGTGATGTAAATGGGTAGGTGGCCCGTGGCGTCTTGTGGGTCACATCGAGTCACGCGGTGTCGACGGTTCTTGGCAGGGGCAGCGCAATCTTCGAAGCCAGCCTCACAGCTCTGGCCCAGGGTTAGCGGTGGAAGAAAAGAGTGGGCCATGTTCTGAACCCCAGGGGATTAGCATTTTAACAGACCCGACGCTGGCGATAGACCAGAGCATAGCCGGCCTATTGAGCATTCACATCACACCAGGACAGATCTCCGGCAGTGGAGAGACTGATATTATTTGTTTGGTGCTGTGACCACGCTGCCCCCACACACCCCCGTTCCAGTCTGTGTGTGTGTGTGCGTGTGTGTGTGTGTGTGTGTGTGCGCGAGTGTCTGTGTAGCCTGGGTTCAGTTGTAGTCTGTGTCCACGCCTCCATACTCTCTTCACCCTTGGGTCCAATTACCCAGGAGGCCTTGTGTGTATTTTAGAGAGAACAGATGGCTGGTATTTGACCGGGTTGAACCGGTGGTTGAACTGGTTGTTGAACTGGTGGCTCGTGCGAAATCACCTGATGATGTGCAAAGACAAACACACACCCAATATCATCCAGCCATTTCAATTGAACAGATGCTAATATGCTAGTTTGTGCCTACATATATAAATGTACGAGAAAAAGCTAGTTTAGGATTTTAAGACAACTCTGCATCGATCGATCTTTTAATCTAATATCCTGTTTTCCCGCGTGTTCCTTTTCTGTCCTCCCTTCCCAGGATCCCGCCTGCGCCAGGAAGACTCTCCGCCGCGGATCGTGGAACATCCCTCCGACCTGATCGTGTCCAAGGGGGAGCCGGCCACCCTGAACTGCAAGGCGGAGGGGCGTCCCAGCCCCACGGTGGAGTGGTACAAGGACGGCGAGCGCGTGGAGACGGACAAGGACGACCCGCGGTCACATCGCATGCTCCTCCCCAGCGGCTCCCTGTTCTTCCTGCGCATCGTCCACGGGCGACGCTCCAAACCGGACGAGGGCTCGTACGTCTGCGTCGCCCGCAACTACCTGGGAGAGGCCGTCAGCCGCAATGCCTCCCTGGAAGTAGCCTGTGAGTGACTGTTTCATAATGTTACATCTGATGGGTGTTCCCTCTTCGGTTCTTTCTGATGCTCAAATATACTTTTTGGTGTTCTGCGGTTTTCCTTTATATCCCTGCCCTTCTCGAAGGCATATTTGTCGTTATTGGTTCATCGCTTTCCAGAAGGAAAGACCTTGTATAAAGCCTCGAGAGAGAAAGGCTTGTTTTTGGACATTGTGGTCTTTTAACATTTAATGGTGTCATTATTTCAGGAAGATAAAATGTTTGTTTTCATTAACTTCCGGAAATTACACCCTGTTTGTCCCAAGAATAAAATCGAGGCGGCGAAAATCGGTGCACCTATTCTGCGTGTAATAGACGGGAAGGCCTCCATAATTACATGATATGCTTTCTTTTATCTGGTCTTGGTTTTGAAATCATGCTATTTTGCAATGGCTATGTGAGCAGCGAAGGTTATAGCCTCTACATAAGACTCAAGCTAAAAGCTGGTTGTCTACTCGCAGCAGCAGTTTTGATCTGTGCTTTTATTGTTATGGGTCAGTATTTTTAAAGGGATTACTACACCTAATGCTGTTTAATTTTACAAACCGAAGGTCGTGGGGATCTGAAAGTTGTTTTTGCCCATGGGAACGATAATTGCCTTTGAGGTCTACAAGGTGTCCGAAAGTTCATAGCAGACCTTTAAGTTGGACAACTGTCAGAGTACAGATGGCGGTTGACGAGAGCTTGGACCTGCAATCACAGAAGGGCAGAGGGTGGAACGGCAGGCACAGATGAAAGCTCCTGATGGACATTTGACACAGGATGTCAGGCTGCTGCTTGGAGACACTTGCTTGTAGGCGGCACCTGACCTAAAGATCAGTTTACCTAAAGACTGAGGAGCTTCTGTCCGCTCTGACTGGAACCCCCAGGGCAGCTGTCTGAGCTCTGGGAATGTCCACTGTTTGTTCCTACTGTTTTGGGACCCTGCCTACAGGTACCGAGTTTGGCTGTTGCCGTTCTTCTGAATTCGTACTGGGTCCATCCACGTGTTGTGCTTAGGGCAGGAGAAGAGTTAAGCCGGGCCTCTGGTCATTAGTACTGAAATAGACTGAGGACGTAGGGGAATTGACCGGACCGACCCGGAGCTTAAGTGAAAGAGGCCTTTCATGAAGTTGCCTGGTCCAACTGATCAATATGCCACATCTTAATAAAACATAGGTCTTCCATCATGGACTAAGACGATGGTGATACTTGTCAGAAATGGGCGTCTAAATCGTCTCAGCTATATTGTTTGTTTCAGTCAAATGAATGATTTCGTGGCGTGACCGGTTTTGATGTGTTTGTGCGTGTGAACGAGGTGTGAGTAATAAGGACTGTGGGAACTCTGTGAAGTCCTGTTGTTTTCTGGGTGATTTTGCTGATCGATGGGATGTGAGGGTCGGGAAGGGACTGTGTTTCGCGGGGAGGGGGGTCGCTGGTTGCCAGGGCAAACCGGCCGGCTCGGATTCTGTCCCCGCCCCTCCCCTGACCCCTCCCCTGGGATTCCCAGAAGCCCCTAGGTGCATTCGGTGTGACAGCAGCTTGATCTATCGATCAATGAGAGAGGCCTCACCCGAGCTAAATGGAAAAAATTCATAAAACATGAATGAGGTCTCCTGATAAGCTTTTATTTTTGTTTTGCTGTTTCTCCTCTTCTTTCTCTCTGTCCCCCTCGAAAGCACTGCCAGCCTGGAGCAACTGGGGTTTTTAAATTAAGCGTTCATTGCATTATTAGCAGGAGAAGGCAACAATAGAAAGGCCGCTACGATGTCTGATAAGTGTTCCCTTTCGGAATTCAAATGTTCCATATCCAACGGCTGTTTTCGTACTCATATTTAAAATGATCTCCGGGATACCGAAGGCTTTTTGTATTTACAGAGAAAAAGATTATAAAAACACGCCGCAAAACTGCAATTTTCCGAACCACATAGAAAAGTGAATGGAATTGCAAAAGAAAGAACAGTTTCGAACGCAATTTTACGAGAACAATTGTTCCTCGGCCCCATGGCAAAGTTTGCATGACGGCAAAATATGCTAAATGAAGGTTCACGGAGAGCTTCTGAAGCGTCATAGATGTTCTCAGGTGTCGCTCCCCGTCTTGTTCATTCTCCGGGCGGTGACGTTGTTCTTGGGGGGCTAAAGGGTGCTTTTGTGGGGGTCTCCTAAACCCCGCTGCAGGGGCTTACAACGTTGATTAGGGTTATCTGCAACGCCCATGCCCACTGTGCTGCTGAACCTTGCTGCCAATCGCATTATAAGAGATTTAAGTCGCATTATAATTGAAATCCATGTCAAATCAGCTGTGTTAATGTGTGATGTTCCCTCTTATCTCTGCCCCCCGCCGTCCCTCACCTCTTTCCCCCATCTCCCCGTGTGGACCGACCCCTGTACCCCGCGCGTCTCCCCCGCGCGTCTCCCCCGCGCGTCTCCCCCGCGCGTCTCCCCCGCGCGTCTCCCCCGCGCGTCTCCCCCGCGCGTCTCCCCCGCGCGTCTCCCCCGCGTCTCCCCCACATAGACCAACCTTTGCTCCCATCTGTCACGTGTGGTTGAACAGGCTCCTGGTGAGATAATTGAATTGCAGCCTCTGAAAACCCACTGAGGCCAGTTTCTACCGGGTGTCAACACCACAACATTATCGTAACAACCACCACCATTACCGTGACAACCACCACCACAACCACCACCATTACCATAACGACCACCACCACAACCACCACCATTACCATAACGACCACCACCCCACCACCACCATTACCATAACGACCAACACCACAACCACCACCATTACCATAACGACCAACACCACAACCACCACCATTACCGTGACAACCACCACCACAACCACCACCATTACCGTGACAACCACCACCACAACCACCACCATTACCATAACGACCACCACCACAACCACCACCATTACCATAACGACCAACACCACAACCACCACCACCATTACCATAACGACCAACACCACAACCACCACCATTACCGTGACAACCACCACCACAACCACCACCATTACCGTGACAACCACCACCACAACCACCACCATTACCGTGACAACCACCACCACAACCACCACCATTACCGTGACAACCACCACCACAACCACCACCATTACCATAACGACCACCACCACAACCACCACCATTACCATAACGACCAACACCACAACCACCACCACCATTACCGTAACGACCAACACCACAAACACCACCGTTACCATAACAACCAACACCACAACCACCACCATCATTACCGTAACGACCAACACCAGAACCACCAACACCACAACCACCACCACCATTACCGTAACGACCAACACCAAAACCACCATTACCGTGTCAACCACCACCATCACCAATAGGGGGTTGATGATGATTCCTAAAAGGAAGTCCTTGCATATTTAATGCAGAACATATTGAGGAGAGCAGCATGTTGACAAACCGTGGCTCTCTAACCGTCGCCCCCCCCCCCGGCCCCCTTAACCATTACTCAGCGAACACGCCGATCCACACCGTTACACTATAGGGGGATGAACTGGCCTATCTCTCTGCCTGCACGCACTGCCATAATGATGTATTACTTTGGCCTGGACGGCGCAACGCAATTCATTACGGCCTTTTCTCTCCGCCGCATTGTCTTACACGTTCAGTTATTAACAGAGAGAGAGAGAGAGAGTGTGTCCCCGGCGAGGGCCCCTGCGGGTTATCCGACTGCTTTTGTGATTCCGCGGCCCCTCACCGCAGGCCCACTCCGCTCTATCTCCCCGCTGCAGATATCAGAGGGATTCTCCGGGCCCTTTTCAACATGAACTGGGTCAACGAGCGGGTCCATAAATCATAGCGAGGCTGGTGTCAGGACGGCTCGAGCGCCAGTCACTGCGGCGCATAAATTTGCCCGTGCCGCGGATCCACGCGCGTGTGTATATGTAAGTGTGACAAGTTCCACCTGGGGGCCACGGGGTCCGCGGGAAAACGTTAATTAGTCTCCGTCTCTCCGAGTGGGGAAGGGGACGCGTAAAGGGACGCTCAGGAAACACGCACATAGGGTAAACGCTCGTGCTTTAATTGAGTGTGTGAGCGTGTGTGTGTGTTTGTCTGTGTGTGTGTGCGTGCACGCTTATGTGTTTGTCTAGCCTACGCGCGGGATGGGGGAGACGGGTACGGTCCTTAGGGAGAGAGAGAAGGGGAGAATGAGACTGAGAGAGAGAGAAGGACTGAAACATTCTTAAGGAGGAACTGAAACCCACCGTCTCATCGTAACCTTTAAAACATGCAAATGATCAGGAAACAACAGATGTCCTGGATTTGTTCTGAAGGCCGCCAGGAACAGGTTTGGATTACACACGAAAAGGTCCTTTGATATCGTGTAATTTGCCACTTCTGCAATTAAACAAATTCGCTAGGCGGCATTTGGTGCTCGTACAGCGAGGTAATTAGGAGGGAAATGACGCCGGCCGGGCGGGAGACATAGGTGTTTGTCAAGCTGTTGTCGCCGTATCCAGCATCAGGCTAATATAAGGACAGACAGGGCCTGACCAGGTGGCAGGTCACTGCTGCTTCCAATAGCTGTTACACACACACACACACACACACTCGGTGCTACACACTCCTGCCCTCTTATTAGCCTCCACAGCCTAGGGTTTCATCTGTTGACTCAATGCTCTTGACCACTAATGAATGGTAATGGCGGAAGTGGCACCAATTAAAACTGTTTATTGTGACAGTGCCACAGATGAAACTCACGTGTGTATTGCACGGATGGCCTCATTAGATTAGCCTTTTTCTTCCCTTTATCGGGTGTGTCTCTCTCTCTCTCTCTCTTTCTCTCTCTCTCTCACACTCTGTGTCTCCCTCTCTGTCTCTCTCTCTCTGTTTCCCTCCCTCTCTCCATCCCTCCCTCTCTCCCTCCCTCAATCTCCCTCTCTCTATCTCTCTCTCTTTCCCCTCACCTCTCCCATCTCCACCTCCATCGCGGCTGTCCGGTTAAGTTCACGCCGGAAGGACTGAGGTGCGAGCGCCTCAGGTAGGGCGCGGAATGCCGCTCCGGAATGTCGTCACGCGATAAGAGATGTGAAGCGACCGGGCAGGCCGTAGAGGAATATATTACACCGATAAAGGCACCCTGATTGAATGTGTCAGCGCCGTATCTGCCTGTTCTGCTCAGCTCCATAAAGCAGTGCCGTTATCTACAACGAGCCGGACACACACACACATCCACACCCTCAGTCAGGCCGTACACGGAGGCATGCAAAAACGCTCGCTTATCTCGTCTCATTGGCTTCGCTGGATGGCCGGTGCAGATGACGCGATTGCCGTGGGTTACCGACACAGGACCGGAGCCCCGGTTCTCTGTTCCTTATCCCCCCGTCTGAACCACAGGAGGCAAAGGAAAGGCCAGCAGTAATGGAGAACCGTGGAGAAGGCGCTTTTTAGAGGCAGATAAATCATTGGATTCTCTAAGGTCCCCAACCGACACACTGACCTTCCAACGACACACAATACACACGCACACACACACATGGACAACAATACACACATACTGTATGTATACAAACACACACACACGTATACACATCGAAAACAGATTTTTGTCTCCATAATTCCCGTTCTCAATCCGATATTGCCACTAAACCTGTTTCCTAAATCAAACCCCATTTTCATCCTGACCGTAACGCAAACTCAAAATGGAATGCAGTTTTTCAGACACCTTTTTCTGAACTGGCGAATAGTCACCGAGGTCACAGTTAGCTTATTCTGCTATTCATTCACAGACACACACACACACACGCACACGCACACACACACACGCACACGCACACACACACACACACACGCACACGCACACACACACACACCACACACACACACACACAGACACACACACCAGATACCCAAACAGTTACACATCCTAACATCAGAGGACACATTGTCCCACCTCTCGACCCACCTACGTTAATATTACACGTGACTTTCAGTAGGACTGTATATGTAGTCCATCTGGAGCACTGAGGCCTGCCGTGCAAACAGAACCAGAGAAACACAGAGCGTTAACGACATCCAGTCTAGAGGATGACTCCTGGCCCTCCACATGACATCCAGTCTAGAGGATGACTCCTGGCCCTCCACATGACATCCAGTCTAGAGGATGACTCCTGGCCCTCCACGTGACATCCAGTCTAGAGGATGACTCCTGGCCCTCCACGTGACATCCAGTCTAGAGGATGATTCCTGGCCCTCCACGTGACATCCAGTCTAGAGGATGACTCCTGGCCCTCCACGTGACCAAGCGTTCGTTTCCTTCCCCACGCTCCGGGCCCCCTCCACAGTATCAAACGAGGTGTGAATAAACAGACAGGATTTAGGGCGATCGGCCGCCTCATCCAAACGGACGTGAGGTAAAGTGGAGGAGTGAGCCGTCAGACAGGAGCGCTGAGCCAGCCACTTCTCACGGCCATTAGCGCCCCGCCGGAAGATGAAGCACCAATCGCTCCTCGTTCCGTTGTTCGCCGTCTCCTCTCTTCGGCGTTATTGATGGCCCCCACTCTGACAACGTTGTCCCTCTCTCCCTGTCTCTCCCGCTGTCTCGTTCTCCGTCTCGTTCTCCGTCTTCAATCCGGAACTTGCTGAGGGAGCCATGTGTCGGAGCGCAAGTCTGAAGCATCAATCTTAGCCGAACCGTTTTAATAATAGCATCCCGCGCTTAATTTATTTTGTGGTTTCGCCGTCGAGAGAGTTATGTCGTTTATAAGACATTCTTGCAGTTTTTTCTGAGAGGAAAAATGAGTCTTCGCCGTGCTAAACCCACCTGCCCATAGGGCAGATTAACACGCTCTTTCCCCTGATGTATCTGATATAGGGGTTCTCCCCCACACAGCTCTCTGATCAGGCAATTTGAGATGCAGATCAGGTCGTAAATAATTGAAATTTGTCTTCAGGCGTACTATTGATCAGCTTTGAAACACAGACCGGTTGAAAGGCTCTGCAGTCCTCCAGGCGCTATGCGCACTTTCATCGATGGCGGAGCGCTAGCCGAAACGCGTGTGTGTGCGTTTTTGCGCGTGAAGCGCCTCGAGATCTGCAGGCTAATTCACAGCCATAGGATCATTTGAGGCGCCTGCAGGAGTAAAGCAGCACCGTTCAAATTTCACGGCCGCATTTATCAGACCGAATACACGTCGAAGAACGATGCTCCCAGTCTGTCTACAGGACGGACGAGAGCCGCGTTTGTTCCCGTGTTCTCAATCGCGGCGCCCCCCCTGGCTTGTCAGTTGTAGTTTGCAGCACAGGTGCGTTGTCTACAACACACCTAATGGATTAAGTCAAAAGCCCCCGGTACCACTCCATTTGCTGTATGGCGTGGGCGGCCGAAACAAGTGAGCGATCATAATATTAATCAAACAAAGTTAACCTCTTTATCCGATCCCAAGAGGACGTCGCATTCAGAGGTTGTCAGAGTTCGTCTGGCCCGGGATTGGATCCGCTGACCCCTGTCGAACCTTCGCCCTCTCCGTCCGACCCCAGCGCCGGTCCTTCCATTCCGGGGATTCTCCCGTGGATGTGACCTCCTCCCTGCTCTCTGTGGGAGCCCCAAAGCACCGCCGGGCCTGACCATCCATCATGTGGGGCGTGGGGGGTTCAGGGGGCGGGATGCCGCGGGTTTTATTCGACTAGCGCTGGAATTGAATCACACTGGAATGGTGGTTTGGACACAACACATTTTTATACAAGAGGTCATGTTTCAGACGCCAAATATTCCCTCAGTAACACTCTGGTCTGAGAGGTTAAAGTGGGTGGGGCTCAGCATTAAACACCTGATTCATAATTCAACACTAAACACATTATTTACTTTGAACTTAACCCAAACATATAGAACCCTAGTCCTAGCCCCAAAACTACTCATAAATCTAATCCTAGCCCCAAACACATAACCCTGGACGGAAAAATGTATTTCCTTATTATAACATACTAAAAGGAATCTTTGGACTTGACCGGTTTAGTTTAAGAAGGACACAGATATATGGTGTGGCCCGGCCTGGCCCGATTGGAGTAATCCAGGCCCTTATTGTGTTATGACTTGTGGTCATCTCCTGACGGCGTCAACAGATATTGTGTTTGTCTAGGATTCCATTTTCTGTAACGGATACCGGTGTCCTCAACAGCTGCTCGCTGGAGACGGAACCCGATCTCCCCCCGTCTCGCTCCTTTATCCCCTTCTCTCCCCGCCTGCTCCTTCTGCCGCGTGACAGTGGCGCGCACGCGACGTTCCGATCCGAGTTGAATGTGATACGCCCGGCGTTTCGATCAGTTTAAGGGAGTTAAGACGGCGAGAATCAAACATTGACGAGTGTGACGTCTTAGGCAGCTCGTGATCGAAGCTCCGAAACAGACTTGAAAGTGCAGTTTGAGTTGAACCTGACCTCTCTCATACTAACGCGTGACTAGAAACCTGCACCTGTCAGTTCGCCAGTTGTGTTTTTCCCATCTGCAGGAACGTTTTGCCTCGCTGGTTTGTCAGAGCTCAGAGCGGACACACACACACGTCTCTGCCTGTGTGAGGCTTCGTCCAGGACACAGTTAGTCCACTACGGCACGCTACGATAGTCCGTCTGAGGCTGATGGGACTGACCAGGGCATGAACCCGGTCACAGAGCTCCCTGAACGGGTACCGGTGAACCACAGGTGCGCAGGCACGATGTCCCACGGAGATGACATCACACGGAGTGTGGGAAGGGAGGCATGTGCGTCCGCCTGGCACTGGCATTCTACCGTCTCTAGGCTAATTATTAGCCAGACCTACAGACAGACGGGCAGAGTCACAGAGCCCTGGTGCCAGATAGGACGAGCCTGCATACGGTTTGGCACCCAGACACACGCCACCTCGCCTGTGCAAGCTAGCCTATTCAAATGCTAAGCGGAGTCTTATCTGCACTACACTCCGCCTTGGCCCACAAGCTTTACACAGTCCGGGGCAAGGCTATTATGCAGGTGTGTGTGTGTCTGTGTGTGTGTCTGTGTGTGTGTGTGTGTGCAAACGACTGTCGCGGAACACCCTCTGATTCAGAACATTTCCCCCCTGCCAGTATGCCGCAGTCCTTCTCAGAATTTGAAAGTCAAAGCGCAAGTCAATTGGAGTGATCCACTGTTCTAATCCGAGGTTCTCCAGTGATGTTTGTTCACTTAACGCGGACGCCCGCCCCGCTGTCTCTCACGTGCCCAGATAGGAGAGAGGTGAATCCACCGGCGCTCGGTTTTAATTGCAGGGATTCGTCTCGGATCCGCAGAGATCCCGTTGCAACAGGAAATTAAATCAAATGACACTGAGTGATCGCCAGAGGGTGCCTCGATGAATGGCGAGCTAATTTGACTCCGGCGATCTTTAAAAGCCATTAACACTCTCCTGTTTCACACGTGCACATGCAGACAGGCACACGTGCACGCTGGCGCACACACACACACACACACACACACACGTTGACTCAAACTTCAAACTCCCTCTCCATCACCTAACTGGCAGGGAGAACATTGACCCATTTGAGGCGGCCTCATAAATGGCGTGGCGAAGGGGAGAAAAAGGAACCCAGAGATGCCCTGTTGTAATAGACCTGAAAGAACAGCTTAATTGGCCCACGCGCGCGCCGGGTCCGGACATTAAACAGGAAATTTAAGCCCCCCCTCTTAGTTTTAGAGGTCCCCGCGGCATTCGCCTCGCACGGAACAGAACCGACAAATGAATTACGGTCCTGACAC
Organism: Dallia pectoralis; assembly: GCA_029465975.1. Classification (NCBI taxonomy): domain Eukaryota; kingdom Metazoa; phylum Chordata; class Actinopteri; order Esociformes; family Umbridae; genus Dallia; species Dallia pectoralis. The sequence goes on along the minus strand of CM055748.1, from coordinate 3,203,165 downwards.
TTTATGAATATCGATTTGGCTGCTGCCGTTGGTTCTCCCGATGGAGGTAATGGTTGATGGTGAGATTGAGAACCGGAGACAGGTTGGCAATTAGCCACGTGTCATTAGTGCCCAATCTCCGAGCCCACACAACCCGGGCCGGGCGTGCACATCGTCTAGCACTATATAAAAACAAATATTCACCAACTGAACTGGGAACCCGGTAAATGGATGGCGTAGGCGTGGTCTGAACCTGTTCTGTTCAAATACGGCGTAAACAAAACGCTTAAGTGAAAGAGTCGCGATCAGTGTATTAGCGCTACTGAGAAGAAACAGCGCACCTCGCTATTCCAAATAAAAGGGCCGATGGGAAATACGTGACTGGATGGATGTCAGATCAGGTGAATTTGTCTCCTTATCTGTCTGGACGTGGGTTAACTGAAGCTGACACGACCTGACGTGGCCCCTCTAAGCACACAGCTCTGATGTAGCTCCGTAACGACCGCTTGGTCGGTCTGATAAGGCGCTTCAACCATGTTCGTATCAGATAGGCTTGACCTCCAGTCTTGACCTCTAGTTACCCCTGGATTTGACCTCGCGGTGATTATTGATTGACCATATCATGACCCCGGACTGGAAGAATAAGCAAAAGCGCTTGTCTGTTTGTCTAATTGTGTTGCTGATACACATCTAGCAGTTGTACGGTTTGGTCTGGTCAGGAGGAGCTCTGGGCTGGACACCGGTAACCTTTTGATACGGTCCGGTCAGTCCTGTTTGGGACTGATCATTACCTGTTCACATTCATGGACAGTTGCTCTGGCAACTTCTGTTCAAGTACCCGGCGCAACCATGAAATCAGATCAGATCCACGTGCCGATGGATTAAATCATCAAAATTCCCCCGGCAGTACGTTCTTTCTGGGTTTCTAGAATTGTGATTCGGCATAATGTACTCACCCCATGGGGCGGAGCGGGCGTAGTGGTCGGAGCGGGCGGAGGGGGCGGAGCGGGTGGAGCGTTGAAGGGAAATTCATATGAAAATAGACACCACCCGACACTGCCAACAGGGGTGTTGATTGTCATACACACACCCCCCCAGATCCTTATCTCGCCTCCTCTTGCTACATTTTTATGCCAGCAGCACCCATATACCCCCCACACACACACACACACACTCCTCCACTCTACTGGTTGTTCCTCGTGCAGTTCCTGGCTCCTGTATATTTTTACTCACGGTCAAGCATGAAGGCTCAGTTTTACTGCAGTGTGTGTGTGTGTGTGTGTTTTGGGAGGGGGTATTTTTAGGGAATCATCATTAACTTTGGTGAGTGACAGAAGTCTGACAGCCTGAGGGGACAACCCCCCCCACCCCAACGGGTGCCCCCCCCACTCCGCTATCCCAGCTCACCCGTCTGCTGAGGGACCCAGGGAGGAATTCTAAACGTGATGCTTCCTCTGGCTGGTGGTCAGGGGCTGTTGCAGATGAGTGAAGACTGTGGATCGACCCCACGGGACGCGACAGCTCCTTGGCACGTATTGTGTGTGTGTGTTTGTGCGCGTTTCAGTTTGTGCGTGGCGTTATAACCTGGTGCCCGAGGTGGGCGGCATGCAAACGGGCCGCCATTAGTCGGTCATTGGTGTCGTCATACTCGGCCCATTCTTGGTAAAGCATGAGTGGCGTCTGTGGGCGTTCTGTGATGTTGACACCAGTGTGGCGCGTGCGGCCGGTTCCCCCCGCTGACAGACGCCCGTCCTCATTAATCACAGGTCCTGAGCCTGCGCCCCGACAGCCAGCAACCTGGAGCCCCACTCCCCCGTCCTCCCCCCGTCCAACCCCCTCCCTCAGACCCATTATCTCCACGCAGGAATGACGAGACGGCTCTGACAGCTGCCACGGCACGTCCCCCCGCGCCCCCCCCCCTTACAATTCCAATAAACATCCCAGCGACCACCCTCCCATCTCGGGTTCAGAAGTTTTGATCCGCCAGGAGCAGAGGTCAAAGGATTTACCAGGTCGCCACGGCAACTCCAGACGACGTCAGATGTCAGGCTGGCTGTTGGCCGTCCGTGAGTCAAAGAGCCCCCCGGTGCCCATTCGCTTGCTACTGCAGAGACAGAGATGGTGATCGGGGGGTAGAACGGAGGAAAGGCAGGAGATGAGTCATTGTCTAACCGCCTGCTCCCCGCGCCCCCGCCCCGCCCTGTCGGTGGTGGGTGGGTTGTCGTGGATTTGGGTTGCAGCCCAGTCTGGTGGACGTGAAGCGCAGAACATCGCCTGTGCCTTGGTCTACTTGTCTCACAGCTGAGCTGTCACTTGTTTCTAATTGGGAAGATCAGCACAGCAGAGGCTTAAAGCTCACTGACCTGCTGTCTCTCTTTCTCTTCTCTCTCTCTACCCTACCTCCCTCCCTCTCTCCATCCCTCACTCCCTCCCTCACTCCATCTAACAAGTAGCCTTGTTTCCTCTCGCTCTCCTTTTCGGTCTCATTTTCTGTCTTTCTCTCCATATCTTCTGTCTGTCGCCCCTGCTGGAAGTAAAGGCTCACCTGAATCCCCTGGTTTCCACGTTGCTCAGATGGCATGTGTTTTGTTGGGGAAGGTGTGGGGCTGGGATGGGGGGTCACCCTGTGCAGGGTGGTGTCATGGTGTTTGATAAATGATTGAAGCGCTGGGGGGGAAGGGGGCATGCCTGATGAGACCCTGATTGGAGAGCAGATTGATCAGAGCCCCGAGGGGTCATCAGGGGGTCGCCCAGGGGTCAGAACTGCCGGGCTCTTCGTACATCAGAGCCGGGACCAACGAGGCATATTTGATCACTTCTGCTCGGTCGTTTGTGTTTCTCTCCTGAATGAATCGGGCGTGGTCGTCCACGTAGCTATACGGAGTCTGTGTGCTGTCAGAACAACTGCCTGGCCGTGCGCACGAGGCCAGAACTAATCCCTGCGTATTCATTGGATGAAATTCCTGCCCGTGGAGGGCCAATGGGAGCGCGGCTCAGATCTGAGCATTTAGGGAATTGAGAAGCTGAAAAATATGGCAGTATTACGATATGAAAATAGTACATTCCTCTTGGGATGAGTGGGGGAAACCGGCAGGGATTTATGTTGTCTCCGTTCCCTTTTTATCTGTCAATTAGAGCGGGACTATTTCCTGAAACGGAGGGATGACGGAGTGATGCTCTGTGCAATTAGCAGATCCTCACAGCTCTATTTTTCCCAATATTTTTCTTGAATCGCTCTCACTGGCCCTGTACGTCTGCGGCTTATCTAAATTACAGGTGACACGTTGCGGCCTCTTTGAATGGCGTGACATGTCAGCGGTGAAATTTTGACAGGTGCTGTAGTATAATGTGCTGGGGGTGTGGTGGGGGGGTTTGATGACGTGTGTGTTAGCGTTATGCTAGCGTTATCACACCTGGGCAGATCTAGTGCCTGTGCCTTATCATATGGTTGCCCCCGAATACGTTCACCTCTATTATGCTGTTTAGTGTGTGTGTGTGTGTGTGTGTGCGACTCTCCCCACTGTCATTGTTGATCCTCATGTCCCTTTACATGTGTTCAACCCCCCTCTTCCACACACACACACACACACACACACATACACACACAACCACACACACACACACACACCTCCTTATCAGCCATGCATTGGCTTCCCCCACTCCCCGGCAGAGACCGTGAGGAGATGGAAGACGTGTGTGTGGCCTGGCAGGGTGCGGCCTAACGAGGTGTACGAGCAGCTGACTGCTTTGTCTGAGGAGAGAGGAGAGCGGCCGGCACAATGACCGTCCCACAGAGACGGAGCCCCGTGTGTCTGTTCCTACTGTCGGACGTCTCCCCTCTCCGCCGCGCCAGTTCGGCCCCCTTACACAACAGTGGACCCGGCGCTGCAATATGGCATCAGGTGGGGGGGTCCTCTTTTGAGCCGTGAATAGAAGAAGCCGGGCCGTGTTGCGCCGCTGGACAGCTATTTATGCTTCTCAATGGGTTGTTCATGCTGTTCCTCTTGAAGTGTGTGGAAAGAGATTCTCCACTTCTTCCCCAGCCCATCATTTCCTTCATTGTCTTCTCTCTCTCACTCTCACTCTCTATCCCTCTCACTTTATCTTTTCTTTTTCTCTCTCTACCCCCTCCGACTCTCTCTCTTTCCCTCTCTCTCAATCTCCCGTTTCTCTATCCCTCACTCTCTCTCTCCCTCTCTCCCTGAGTGGGGGGATGCGTATACAGCGCTGTGTGATGATGTGAGGGGCTCTGCTAGGTGTGGAGCCTCTTGTTCACTCTTAGCTGCTAGTGTTTGTTCAGCCATGGCCTCCTATCTAAAATATATGAACTTCTGCTCTACAGTGGCCCCCACCATCTCACATTATACACACGCACACATGTATATATTTCGGCAGTACGGGGGTCTCTATTGCACGGCTTTATGTCATTTGGCCATCCACAGAGGGCCTCTTCTAGCAGTGGGTCGCCTCTTCTAAAAGGCCAGAGTCGTTTGTGCTCTTTTTCTCCTGTTGTCTTTCAAGCCGTCAGACCGTCTGACAGACCGGCCGGGAAACAGAGGTTCTGTGCCGAGTCTTGTCGTGGCGGTTATAGACAACTTGCATGTTTTCTCATCCGGGTTATTGCAGTTCACCCGCTGTTGTTCAGTTACGGCCTCCAATGTGCAGATACACCAGTGTCTGTTGTTTCTTGTTATACTGTATCAAAACATGACGTTTAATCTGAACTAGAGAACCGTGCGCGTCCAGCGAAGATGCGCTGGTCCAGTTTTTCGCTCTGATGTCTCCAAGTGCATTAGCATCTTTTCAGAGTCAGCGGCGTGATCTGAGACATCCCAGCCCGGCTAATCACAGCCAAGCTGCGCTAGATCAGACGCGGCCGTGTGAGCACTGATGGCCGTCCACTCTCAAAGCAAGCGGCCACGAGGTGAGTGCCTCTGGTGTTTGCTTCCCGATGGGGTAATTGGATTTAAAACACAGGGACACGGAGAAAGGCAAACATCAAGGTTGTTGAACCGACCACAGCAGCACTCGAGCACAGAAAGGTTACCGGCACGAGTCCCCGCGGACGACAAATCCCTTTTCACAAATCCCATTGTTAGGAAACCATGTAACCCGATTCCTGTAACAAGTATCTGATCTGTGGATCCGAGGCCCAGAGCAGTCAATTAGATCAGAACGGCCCTCGGCCGGCCCCGCCCCGGCCCCCACCTAGATCCCCACCCGGACAACCAACCCAGACCCCCACCCCCACCCAGACCTCCATACAGACCCCCACCCAGAACCCAACCCAGACCTCCACCGAGTCCTCCACCCAGACCCCCACCCCTGCCTGGCATTCGGATTTTGGCTCTTGCAGCTGAGCCTTTTAATGTCTTGGAAGTGGAGCATGTTCACGCAACCCTCCTACCAATCTACAGTGCTACCCCACTGAATGACCCCTCGTTACACACACACACACACAAACAGACTGCAAAGCGTCAGGTTATATGTGCGCGTGGGTGTGTCTCCGTGTTGAGACACTCATGGTTAAAGCATGTGTGATGTCCTCGCAGTAAGACACTCCCCGGTGACTCGCTGTGATCTTTAAGGACAAAGCAACCCAGTACAGGAAATACCTTAGAATACGCATCGGCGGAGAACAACAACCGTTCCAACTCCAGGAGGCTGTTATCACAGTGGTTAATTCCAGTCATTCTGCCCTACTTTGCTTCTGATTAAAGTGAACGATGGTAATTTCTTAATTATGGTTTAGGCTCCCCAATTTGGAGTACCTCAACCTGGGAGCGCGTAGGCGGCTGTTCGTTTCTCAGTGGAGCGGCAGGAAGTGACGGGAACGTTCACCACCTTGCTACGCCTTTAGACCCTTCCTGTAAACACGTTACGTCCTATGCATTTATGTCCACCCGACCATCGCTGTAATATAACAATGTTACAATGGTTACGGTCGGTCCCTAGCAGATAAAATAGTTGGTTCTGGATTTTTGCACACCTCTCTAAGATCCCTTCAAGATGGGAGGAGAGAAGTAGAGATGACCTGGAATACACGGTCTGCGCTGCGGAAGACGCTAGCAAGCACGTGAAGGACGGCTTGATGAAACCGAATCGGGAGTGACGGGGAGTCTGGGCGTATTGTCTGTGACCGATCGCCTGGCTGATTCCATGTCACAGAATATGAGTTAGCCCGGTCCGTCCAGCCAGATTCCTTTCTGCCCACAAATACTCAATTAGACGTTCATTTATGCGTCTGATGAGTGGTTATAGATTAAGTCTTTGACCTGGGCTTGGGCTGTGAAGCATTGCGGACGGACGCGGAGGTTTTGAGCTCCAGGGAAATAATTCACCTCAGCCAGGCCCTGCGTTAATGACTTCTGTTCGGCCATGATAATGTTGGATAATTAGTTAATCAAAGACACACACACATTAACGTAGCTTCTGTCCGGGTCAGTGAACAATAGGGGCTGTCGACTAGAGCCAGGCCATAAGCACCGTTCAAATCCTTTTTGTCCCGCCCGTCTCATGCACCTGTGTGGTTTGGGTGTAGCCCAGGGCCTGAAGCGCAACGCCAAGGACATCCATCACGCCGGTTAATTGAATCAGTTCTAATTGACGAATGAGAGAATGTATGCGCGCTGTGTAATCATATGCCGTGGCGTCCGATGAAGGGATGTGATAAAATAGCGGGCAAAACCTCCAGAGATTCTGCCTTCGCTTTGACGCCAGTCGCGAGGTTCGATTTAAAGGCGTACATGGGCTGTTATGGAAGCTATTGACAAACTGCCCCAGCAGCCTTTGCACCAGTCGTCATTCGCTGAGTTATACCCCGTTTTCCCCGCAATCAATTAGCAGGCTGTTCGTTAGCGGGGCCATTTGTTATGTTGTCGTGCGCCAGGGATGAGAGCGACGTGGAGACAACCCTGGGAGGGGCACGCCATGCCCACCGCGATCTGCTCACGTGGGACAGGCACAGCCACGGCACCGCATATCCGCATATCCTATTTTAGAGCACCTTATAACAGCCACCGTACAGCTACTAGTTTTATTAATTTTGCACACTTGTCCTTGTTTTACTTTACCTTTAAAGACATCCCAACTCCACTCGTTATTCCCGGCCATCGTCTCTTCTGCGTTGCCACGGATATCGAGCGGCAGAAAACTATCATTAATGTAGCGCAGATGTTCCAGTGTTCCCCAGTGTTCCAGCCCTCAATTCTGAACCTGTGGGATGCGGCCGCTTCGGCGACGGCTCCCCCGCTAATTTGGACAGCTTGTTAAAGTATGCAGACTTTGTCGGCTCTGCTAGCGGTACATGCGCTACGTGCCCTAGCTAGCCGCGTGTCCGCGCTTGATAAAGACGTTCAGCGGCAGTTGTGTGCGGGACTCCATATGATGGCCAGCGCTGTGGACTTATGACTAGGGGGCAGCGGGAGAGTAAGCTATTGAATGGCGCTATGATGGATGCGAGGCGTTTGGGGATCAATTAAACTGTACGAAATTAATTCTGCTAGCGACAAGCTCATTAGGGACTCGGTGAAAGGGGAGGGAGGAGGAGCCGTCTGAGGATTTTTTTCCCTCGTCCTTGCCCGCCTTTTTGTCCGGCGATGACAAATTGAGGGGAAAAGAAGTGACGTGAAATCAATCGCAAAAGCCCTAATAGTTCTGAGAGTTTTACTAGCACTTGCAGAATACGCAAATTCAGGCCGCAAGCGCCCGCTCGGCCCCCAGGATCGTCCGCAATATTTCGTCCGGGCATTCCATCGACGGGCTCCGTCCTTTGTTTCGCGCTGTCGTGATCCGTGGCAAAGGCGGCGAACAGCAGAAAAACGACGGGGAGAGACTAATTACCGGGGAAGCGCGCCTATCAAAGAGCCGGTGAGAGGCCCAGCCAGGGGAGCAGGCAGATGTGAGCAACAGCTGCCACGATGAGTGTCAACCTTCTCCGTGCTGTCAGTTTCATTTGCTCCTCGCCGGGCGCGCCTCTAAATAACGTGTTGTCTTAATTCATTTGCCACCGCGTACAGTAGCCGGAGTGTAATGGATTCTAATATTAAACACGGTGGCGTTCCAGTGCTCAATTAGTGTTCGGCTACACCTATTAACACATGCATATTAATGAAGTCTCCCGGGGTTTAGAGAGTGCCAGCGGCTGCTGCTGTGCGACGCTGGCTTCTTCGTAGTGCGGCGGGCACCGGGAATGGACGTGTGTACCCAGAGTAGCAGGCGCCAAGGGAGGCACCGGGCAGCATGCGTGCAGCCGTGTCCGTGACACTGCCGCCCCTCGGTGGAGGAGGTCCAGGCACGTTCCGGACCAAGACAACCGAGACGCTCAGCCCTGAGTATTCCTTCGCCACCTCCGCGGTGTCCATTACAAACCATTTCATTGCCCTCTGACTCACCCCTGTCTCTCTGCCATCTTGACGCTGACACGCCCAGTCATCAAGCACGGTGTGCGGGAGCTGTTCCCTGCAATCACCCTGCTCGAGGGGGAAGTCAACGCGGGCATCGTAGCTCGGCAGTTGGCGTGACTTTTCTAGTGTACTTTTTGATTGTGCCTTAACAGCAGCTGAGGGGAGGACTCGGCCACTCGACAATTAAGATGAAACGTGTGAAATTGAGAGGCATGTCAGTTTAGTCACTCGGCAGCTAAGGTACTTTAGCGCCACCCTTTCAACGGAAACGCAGAGAAGCTTGTGAGAAAGAGAGTGTCGGAGGGAGAGAAGTGTGTGAGCGCGGGAGATAGACATCGCCAGCCTGTTTGTGTGTTGTTCTGTGATGCAGGAGAGTAAACAGATTGCTCTCTTCATTAAGCCGTGAAGATGTCTCCGTCCTGACAGGTCTGACAGTGGGTATTTTATTTGGTTCTGAATCACCGGTACTAAACACTGATGCGAGCTCAGAGATACAAACTCTGATACAAACTCTCAGCTTCACCAGCACCGTGTCGTCCTTGTTCTCAATATTTCTGTTTCTCTTTCTCTCGCAACGCCCCCCCCACACTTACCTTTTTCCTGTTTCTTACTCTCTTTCTCTCTCTCTCTCGCCCCTGGTTTTCTCTCGACCCTGGGTCTCTATATCAGTCACTTACTTTATCTATCTGTTTAAGAATCAGTTTCTATGTCTATTTATGTCTCCCTCCATATATATGTCTCTCTACTTTCTCTGCCTTATTCTCTTAAACTTTCCCAGAAATTCCACAGAGAATTGGTTCCTCTGAGGCACTTGAGCACGTTTCGGACAGAACTGGGTCGTATTGAATATAGACCATGGATTTGTAATGGTTGTTTCTCTATTGCCCGTGTCTGCATGTGAAGCTGTTAGCCAGACCACCAGAGGGCCAGTGGGAAAGCACGCTAGGGGACAAGGTGCTACTTCCCTGGCCTGCTAAAGACTGTTTGTCCCTCCATATGCTGTCCGCATTATAGATGAATGGTCAGGGAAGTGGTGTGGAGAGGTGTGGGGGGCAGGGGTGTGGAGGGCTGGGGTGCGGAGGTAGAGTGAAAAGAAAACTTCTTGTATTTTATGGCCGTTTTTCGCCTCATTCCAAATGACATGAAGGCACAGAAACGTTAACCCTCGGCTGCCCTCCTACGTCTAGCGTAAACAAACCGGGTGTATTTTTACTCCGCATTCCAGCTAGATGTCATCACTGTAACATGAACACCCACCTGCTACAGTCAATCAGGGGCCACCAAATCAATTCCAACCACCTACCTATTTCAGTCCCAGCTACCCGGCCCGGCTCGCTGCTTTTTCACAAGCTGGCTGGTACTGGAGGCTGACGAGTTATTTCACCATTACTGCTCACAATAGAAAGGTGGGGCGAAACAGAAAAAAGTCAATTTTGCTGCTACAGCCCAGCGGTTTCCTATTAGATTGTAAATATGTAACTGTTATAAGGGAACGTGTTCCAGTAAACGCTCAGGTGGATTCACAAATAGGCACTGGGAGAGGTTACTGGGGGGTAATGACCCCGTCTCCTTAAAACACACACACGCACGCATACACACACATGCACATACACATGCACATGCACACACATACGCACACACACACACATGCACATCTCAGGTTGACACGCACAAGCCTACGAACACGGACACACATTTTTCTATTATTTTGGGGAAATTATTTGCCACAAAAATGTACATAAACCCAACCCTTACATTAACACACAACCTATCTACAACCCCGGTATCTCAAATGAACCCCTCTTGTAACTTTCCCCCAAGGGCACTGGCTAATGTCAAATATTTTCTACCCTTAATGGGATCTTTGCTCCTCCGAAAGTATTGTCAAACATGGGCAAACACACTCTGACTCCGACACACAGAAACACTCATCCAGTTCTCTGTCTATTATCGACAGGCTTTCAAGGAATTTACACATTTCGAATGTGTTTTTTTTCACGGTTCCGTCTTTAAGATTTGACAGGACACCAACGTGAGCGTGACAACGACGAAGGCACACCGGCACAACCTAGCATGCCACCCTACTGAGTACGTTGTGTGTCGCACAAAAGCCTCTGTGTGATAGCCACATTACACACGCGCGTCTATTTGCTCTAACCTACATCATGAGGCGACAGAGCAGTGTGGTTGTGGGCTGGTTGTGGGCTGGTTGTGTTGAACGTTGGGAAGAAAGAGAGGAAGAGAAAGAGAGAGAAAGGGTGGTCATATTTGCTGAGCCCCCTCCCCACCCCCTCCACCGCATCTCACCCCTGCCACGCCAGCGTTTGAGCTTCACAGCCGGAGGATATGTTGTGCACCAGCAACCCCCCTCCCCAGCTCCTTCACAAGCCCCCCCATGGACTCCCAGAACAGGGACACACACTTCCTCATTAAAAAACCAACAGCCATTAATGTTAGATGAGGGCTGGAGAGATGGAGGGGGAGGAGAGAGAGACGGAAAGACAATAGAGGGGGACACGCAAGAGAGGGATGGATGGAGAGAAAGAGAGAGAGATAGAGAGAGAGAGAGGGGGAGAGAGAGAGGGGAGAGAGAGAGAGAGAGAGAGAGAGAGAGGGAGAGAGAGAGAGAGAGAGAGAGAGAGGGAGAGAGAGAGGGAGAGAGAGAGGGAGAGAGAGAGAGAGAAAGAGAGAGAGAGGGAGAGAGAGAGAGGGAGAGAGAGAGGGAGAGAGAGGGAGAGAGAGAGAGTGGGAGAGAGGGAGAGAGAGTGAAAGGAAGCCGTTCCCCCCTCGGTGACCATAATATGTGATTGGCTCTCATAAAGACACGGATTGAACGGGACATTCCCCTACAGGACCACAAACAGGTGGACAGACAGAAGGGAAACAGACTGACAGCCAGACAGACATACAGACAGGCAGAGGGGAAAACAGTCAGCCAGCCAGACAAACAGGCAGACAGACAGAAGGGAAACAGACAGGCAGACAGACAGAGGGGAAACAGACAGACAAACAAACAGGCAGACAGACAAAGGGGAAACAGTCAGCCAGCCAGACAAACAGGCAGACAGACAGAGGGGAAACAGCCAGACAAACAGGCAGACAGACAGAGGGGAAACAGACAGACAGACAAACAAACAGGCAGACAGACAAAGGGGAAACAGTCAGCCAGACAAACAGGCAGACAGACAGAGGGGAGACAGCCAGACAAACAGGCAGACAGACAGAGGGGAAACAGACAGACAGCCAGACAAACAGGCAGACAGACAGAGGGGAAACAGACAGACAGCCAGACAAACAGGCAGACAGACAGAGGGGAAACAGACAGCCAGCCAGGCAGACAGACGGAAAACCAGTCAGCCAGCCAGACAAACAGGCAGACACACAGAGTGATGGTAGCACCATAGATAGGCATGCAATCTATCGGCCGCATGATAAATGCATGAGAGAGTGAAGGATAAATGGACCGGAAGCATCGCTTCAGCTGCGCTTCAGCACAACAGCAATTAAACAAGATTGATAAAACACTCCATTATTTACACACATACACGTCTCTGTTATTTGTTCGAACGCGGGGGCGCGTGTTCAGACACACGCATTTGTTTCTGTTATACTGTCCTTGTGCTTTCACCTTTCTGTGGAAAATCTTGTTTCCTCTGTTCCTAAACCCAGCATTTCACCAAATCCTGCGTTGTGTGAGCGACGGTTCCAGATCACTCTACTCTCAATTTGGGGAATATTCCACTGGTCAATTCCACTGGTCAATTCCCCGTGGTCAGTGTCCGGTCCTCTGAGGGAACCTAGTCAATTCCAATTTGACCAGAAAGGCAATGGATAGATGCAGGTCCAGGGAATCAATGTAAGGATTGACCCCGAACCGTGGACTCTATAAAGACCTAAGCCAGCTGACTCTTACAGTGCAGTTCATTCATCTGCATATTCAAATAAATAGCTACCGTGTCACCAATGTTTTTATTGGCAGCCGGAAGTCCACAGGGCCGAATATTTCATAAATAATAACCAAGATAGCTGATTTAAAACCACTTCCCTATCTGTGTGTTCGTTTATGCGAAACAATGGCCATTCTTTTTTGTCCCATTTCCTACAAATATTATGTTTCAAAGCTGAGCGTATTTCTTCAGACTAAGATCGATGTTCGTTCTGTACTTCATGCAGCCGAGTCATAATGAGTTTCATTGTGTTTGTGTGTGGGTGGGAGGGCTCACTGAGATTTCTCTTTGCCAGAGGACCTCCAGGAAGCAATGTGGACTGCCGTCTCTGTGTGCTCGGGTGTGTGTGTCTGTGTGTGTTGAGGCGTGTGTGTGTTGGGGTGTGTGTGTGTTGAGGCGTGTGTGTTGGAGTGTGTGTGTTGGGGTGTGTGTGTTGGCGTGGGCATTTTGGGTTGTATGTGTGTTGGGGTGTGTGTGTTAGCGTGCGCATTTTGGGTTGTATGTGTGTTGGGGTGTGTGTGTTGGGGTGTGTGTGTGTGTTGGGGTGTGCGTGTTGGCGTGTGCGTGTGTTGGGGTGTGCGTGTTGGCGTGTGCGTGTGCCTCTGCTTCTCTACCCACACACCGACAACAACAGTAGTGTAGCCCTGTAGCGGTGTCTGGTCTGTCGGAAGGAAAGCCGCGGCTCTACGCGTTGTCTTCAGGCCCTGTCTGCGTGCGTGTGGAGCTGGTTGAGAGAAGGAGGGATGGGGGGAGGAGGAGATGGGGGGAGAGGGCGGGAGGAGGAGATGGGGGGAGAGGGCGGCAGGAGGCCAGGAGGGGCAGGCTACATAACACATGCGCTCCTGCTGCAGTTCTAAAGCGTAATTGCACTCATCAAAGTGGAGGCCGTTCTCGCCGGCTGACTCTTAGTTAAAACAAAAGCCGGGCGCACAGAACACTGCCGCGTGCCGTTTCTCTCCGGCCACATCACCGTAAACACGGCCAAGAACACCAGGGAGTTCTGACCCGCAGTTGGTTCGGCCCATAGTGTCTCTGGGACTGGCTAGCGGGAACCAAACCCGTATTTCCATGTAAACGCGCGGCAGACCTCAGGATGCATCATTAGCGGTGATCTTTTCCTCTGCGCCAGCCGGAAAGAGGAGACCAAGGAGAGATTTAACTCCTGCTCAGGACTCCGATACTATCTGGCAAGCAGATGTAGAGGTTACGGGTTCTTTAGCTCTTATTTTAATATTAATTTATTATTCCATCTTTAATGGGCCTCTGAATGTCCCCGAAAAACTGTTTACGGGCGTCAAGGTTGTCCGGTAGCTCTTGGCTCGGTGTTCGGGCACAGGCTGGCTGTGTGTGGGGAGCGTACATCTACTGGGGGGTAGGGGGGTGCGGGGGGTTGGACCCCGTCCACCTGGTACTGGTCGGTAAAGGAGGGAGAGGAGGGAGGTGCGACAGAAACACAGCTCTCCGCCGCGGCGTGCCAAGCGCTCGGCATGCTGGGATCGCACGAGGATCAGCTGGAGAATGGGGAATGAATTCACACGCTCGCACACACACACACACACACACACACGCCCTTTGTCTATATCGGTGTGTCTTCTGCATGTCCTGTTCAGCTCCCGTCTGGTGCGTGTGTGTGTGTGTGTGTCCGCGTGCCACCTCGCTGCTAAGTCAGTTTACAGGACGTGACTGTTCGGTTGTGGCTTTTCACGTGGGTTCATTAAAAACAGCGTGTTTTAATTAGCATCGGCTCCGGTGCCGCGGTATGGATGAGCTGCAGCTAGCGTACATTTACCTTGCAGAGGTCTGATAGATGTGGGCCCGGCTGACAGCTGTGATATGGGCAACAGCGCTGACCCTCACATGCGCGGTGTGAAGGACAGAACTTGGGAACGACGGCGCTAATGACAATGGAGGAATGACGAGTCTGTAAGCACAGCCCGTTGGTCCTGGTTAAACCCGCAACGCGACGCACAGACGATTGTCCTTAACGAGTAAACAGTCACACTCTTAGTTCCTCCTCGTGCCGCGTGACAGCACTTAGTCGGAGGGTTTTTGAGGGCGTGTGAGGCTTGGCCGCGTGTCTATGTGTCCCCGCAGCATGTCGTTTGGATTCGGCCGTGGCGGACTGCAGTGATTGTTGACTCTGCTACCACTGTACGCTCGTCTTACCTCAGATCGCTAACTCACCTCACGCTGTTTTTTCGGGGACTACGTGAGTCTTGTTGAATCGCTAGCCGCTTAGATGCCGTCTTCACTAGTAAATGCCGACAAGAGTCGGAGGAAGAGTGTTTCTGGTAAGTGCTTAAATCTGACTGTGGACACAGCGTTCTGGGTTGAACGTGACAGGAAACGTGAGAATCGCTGATGGAGAAGAGAGGCACTTATTTCTCGGGCATCTACCAAGCCGCAATATGTGCCCCACTACATATAGTGAAGTATTCACATGCACTGAACACATTTAGGGGTGTACATTTCTGTGAAATGCTTTTATAACAGCGAAATCATCAGCATACGAAATCATCAGTGTGTGTGTGTGTGTGTGTGTGTGTGTGTGTGTGTTTGCGTCACGTTAATTCTTTCTATTAGCACTTTAGTCTTCCACCCACTACACCATCGCACTGTCTGGGTGAGCGTGGGATATTGCATGGAGGCATTCGACAGTGACACACCTGTTTACATTAGGCTCCAAGGCGGCGTATCCAAGGGGATTCAAGATGCCAGATAGTCATGTCGTGTAAAGCGGACCGTTATCGTTAGCCATATGCATGCTAAGCCATCTGACACACCGCGTCTTCGATAGAGTCCGCCCCTGAGACTGACAAGTGTTAAGATCTGATTGGGGTTCTCCCGATTTGTCTTTATCGTAAATGTAAACAGGATCATCGTTATAAGAATGAACTCGTGATAATTATGACGTGTAGTCCGCCTGTTCGGTGTGCCGATCACAATGTTTCGCTTTACATTGGGATTGGAACTGCAGATGTGTAGTCTCTCTCGCTCTTCCACACACACACTCACACATACACACTCAAGACACACACGCACACACACACACACACACAGGAGGGAACCCACTCATTGTTTTCCCTAACTGGGTCTCTCTTCGGGTTCCTCCGGTGGACCTGCGTTCGCTCTGCGGCGTTTGTTTCTTTTTTAATCCCCTAGCAATTTGATTACTCCCAGCTAATTAAACAGAGCGGCTGCCAAGCAGGTGACATTCACAGGATTCAAACGTGAGGTGGCACAATGTAGCCTTCTGCCTCTGCCACGCTGCAAACCCTCCCTGTGAGACAGCGTGCCAAACAGACTCTGTCATTACACACACACACACATACATACACACACCACATACATGCTCACGCGTACACACATACACACGCATACACAAGATACATCAGTCCCCTCTGCTGTTTGGAGGTTAGATGTATATGATGTCTCTGAGTTCAGAACCGGCTCCAGTGATCCAGGTCAATGTTGTGATTGGGTGTACCAATTCTATTCCTGGTTGAATTAGCCCCACTCTGTCTCTGTTACACATATTACACATATACAGACACACACACACACACACACACACATCGCCAGAGGCCAGGGAGAGAGAGGAGGGCCATGCTCTGCAGCTGGGAACTGAAACCGGCTGAGATCAGCACCCCCTCCCTGGCCGTGTTAGTGAAGAGGAACGGCGTCCAGGGAAACGGGGAGGAGAGAAATCGGTAGCTATGTGTTATTTTTCCCTCCGCTCAGTAAGTTCAACGCTTCCTGTGAATTCCCGAGCAGGGTGCTCAAACGAAGCCTCGTCCCGGCGTACGCGTGGAGCCCATGTCCGTGTGGGAATTCGGAGTGTGTGTGCATGTGTGTGTGTGTGTGGGGGGGGGCGGGGGGTTGGGGTGATGGAGCGGATTCAAACTAGACAATGATAAATGTCACCGATGACAATGAGGATGTCACGGGTGTAGAGATGCCCTTTACCTGGTCCCCCGGGCAACCGCGGTCGCTACCCTCGCAGTTCTCGGTCCCGTGTCAGGTGGGTGAACCTGTACATGCATATGAGACACACACACACACACGGAACGGCCTAGTTGCACCTGTACATGCATATCAGACACACACACACGGAAAGCGTAGTTGCACCTGTACATGCATATGAGACACACACACACACGGAACGGCGTAGTTGCACCTTTACATGCATATGAGACACACACACACCTCACGTGTGCGGACGGAGACCGATGGTACGATGTTCTGATCCGGCAGGCAGAATCAGGGTCTGGTATGAGGCTGACAGGGGAAAAGATGGTGGGCTGGGCCCTAGGAAGTCAGGAAAGTTCGGAGCGTCGGTCATGCCAACTAGTTTGCTGACTGGCTCACCGGCTGACTGGCTGACTGGCTGAGTGTAGCAGCTGAACAGCTGGATAACCAATTGGAAAAACGTTCCTGGCTGTCTGACAGACTGGTTCACTGACTGCATGTGCTGAATGATTTACTTGCTTTCTGACTATATTGGCTAGCTGAATGGCTGGTGTGAGTAACCACATATGGAGGAAGCGTTAGCAAAACGGACTTTCAACACAAAGCCACTGTCCTCTCTTTCTATTACAGTCGTTTCTTCAAATGACTCGCATTATCTCAAAAAATAAGTTGGAACTGAGTGTTTAGTGTTCTATATTAAAAATATACAAAAACGTTGTTTTCGAGCCTTGTATATGTAGAGAAGTAACAACATCAACAGTAATGGAATTGGCACAATTATTGACACTGTTGACTCATTATTTTGTAGAACTGTCGATATTGAAAATAGTCAAATGGACTAAAGTAATATTGACCTTCCTGTAGCCATGTGACCTTCCTGTAGCCATGGTTGACATTCCTGTAGCCATGTGACCTTCCTGTAGCCATATGACCTTCCTGTAGCCATGTGACCTTCCTGTAGCCATATGACCTTCCTGTAGCCATGTAACCTTCCTGTAGCCATGTAACCTTCCTGTAGCCATGTAACCTTCCTGAAGACATGTAACCTTCCTGTAGACATGTAACCTTCCTGTAGCCATGTAACCTTCCTGTAGCCATTTGACCTTCCTGTAGCCATGTGACCTTCCTGTAGCCATGGTTGACATTCCTGTAGCCATGTGACCTTCCTGTAGCCATATGACCTTCCTGTAGCCATGTGACCTTCCTGTAGCCATATGACCTTCCTGTAGCCATGTAACCTTTCTGTAGCCATGTAACCTTCCTGTAGCCATGTAACCTTCCTGTAGCCATGTAACCTTCCTGTAGCCATGTAACCTTCCTGTAGCCATGTAACCTTCCTGAAGACATGTAACCTTCCTGTAGCCATGTAACCTTCCTGTAGCCATTTGACCTTCCTGTAGCCATGTGACCTTCCTGTAGCCATGGTTGACATTCCTGTAGCCATGTAACCTTCCTGTAGCCATGTAACCTTCCTGTAGCCATGTAACCTTCCTGTAGCCATGTAACCTTCCCTATTTGCCTTGTAAGTCGCTCTACTAAACTTGAAAAGAAACCACTGTGCTTCCTCTAAGATGGTCGGTGTGTCTCGCACGTTTACCTCAGAGGAAGGTGTTGCCAAAGTTGATCCATCCATTCATGCTATGCTATTGTTCATCTTTTCTAAATAAAGGTCTCCTAAATAATGACGCCATACACCCCATTACAGCAGCACTTCAGCAATAATAAAACCCGCAATCTGAAATATAAAGTGCCACCGGCAACGCTTAATTCATCTTAATTGCTTTGAAACGATCCGGCCGGCAAAATTGCCTCGTTTCTCTAAATGACTTTTCCCCTTACAAAATTGCACATGGCAATTTTCACCCCCCCCACACCCCCCCCGTATTCCCTGGCCTGATGAAATGTGCTCCCTTCTGCTATCTATCGCTTATCCCTTCTGTTCCGCCACACAGTGGCGAGGAAAACCTTTCGGACGCTGCCAGCGCGGCGCGCTCATAGTCGGGCAGCCTATTTGCTGCTGTCGACAGGCGGATGAGTAATGGCAGAGTCACTGTCCTTATCGCCGGTCCGCACACCTGCAGTTCCTCCAGGTTTCCTACCTGCGTGCCGCTAGCTTAATGCCCCCCCCCCCCCGCCCCTCCGCCTCTTTCTGCTTACCGTACACATTCCTGGATAGAAGCCCTGTGTCCATTAGTGCCACGGTTGCCGAGCCCGGGAACAGGATTTATGGTTTCGCCTCCGTGTGAGGAGGTCGGACCGGCCTGCCCGGAGCGGGGGTCGGCGGGGAGGGATGGCTGTTATCCGTCCGTCCGGGATTTTTTGTCGGACTTTGTACGGAACGTCTTACATCTGGCCATTTGCAGAGAACGGGATGAGGGCTGTATCCCAAATATGCCATTGGGGGGGGTCATCATTATCTGCCTGTATGTGTCAGGACGGACACTCCCCCGCCAGATGAGGTCACTGCACGCATGCCATAGCAGGAGCAGGGAGAATTAAACCAATCAGAGCAGAGAGCAGCGGGGGTGCGTTTTGCCTCAAAGACCCAATTGCTGTTGGGCAGTCCGCTACAATGGACTCGCCAGTTTCGGGGCCGTCCTTGTTGCTTGCTGTGCATCGGCGAACAAACAGCTCATGAATAGCTAATGACTTCCTGAGTCCGGTGCACCTATGATGACTTCCTGTCGTTGCGTCCCACCGCGGCTGCCCCGAGGGTGCACGCCCCAGCCTGGGCCACACCCGTTCCCCGTCTTGACTGTGGACCAGCTCCCCGGAGCGACATTCATCCGTCTGGATGCGGAAAAGTAAGCAGCAATTTAAATGCCTCCGGTTCTATATCACTCAGGGAGCCGCTTGTCTCTCGACAGGCCAGTAATGGTTCTGTCTCGCCTCTCCGTCAGACAGCGGGAGGCCACGGTAACGGAGAACAGGGGCCCGATCCATCCTTGACCCAGCGTTAAACCAGAACGCTCCGCTCCCGCCTCCGATTGTTTCTGGGCCCGTAATGAAGGGCCGGGCTTGGCTCCGTGTGGTTGATGTGTGTGTCTGTTGATGGGTGGCCTATTTGTCCGGCTTGAGAAATGCACTCGAATGCACAGACTCCAGTTTATTCCCCCCTGTCGTCTCAGCGCTACGCCCGAAATGCTATTTCCGTCCTTTTAAGTTACACAAAGGGAGCGGGAAAGTGGGAAGCGGGAGAACGAGGAAGAGGGCGGGGGTTCGGGGGGGTTGAGGACGAAGGTGCAAAGCGTTCTCCTTTTTCTGTGCCATTGCGGTCGCCAGCATTCTGAAATAGAGCCGAGCGGACGGTCCACCATGCCCAGCGGCCCCTGGGGGCAAAATCCCCAGAGTGCACCTGGGCGTCCATTAGGGCTCCAACAACTACTAGTTCCAAGAGCAGCCACTGTGCAGTCCTCCAGGGTCAGGGGCTGCTAAGAGCCGCCAACTGGCATCGCCCAAACACCCCACCCCCCTCACTGTGCAGTCCCCTCCTGCCCCCACGCCCTCCATCCCAAGTGATAAATGTCCAGGAACTGACTTGGTGACGCCACATTTTTCATCATTAATCCAGGCCATTATGGGGCTGTTTCCTCAGCATTGATCCCTCTTTTCCAGACCAGCTGACGCAGCCTCTCCTGGATGTGACGGGCGGGTGTGATGGGAGAGAGATGGAGAGAGATGCAGGGAGAGAGATGCAGGGAGAGAGATGGAGAGAGAGAGATGGAGAGAGAGAGATGGAGGGAGAGAGATGGAGGGAGAGAGAGAGAGAGAGAGAGAGGGAGAGAGAGAGAGAGAGGGAGAGAGATGGAGGATGATAGAATGGGGGATAGAGGTGGCAGAATAGTGATGGAGGGAGAGATGGAGAAAGAGAGATAAGAGAGAGGTGGAGGGAGATAGCCTAAAGCTGGGCAACCTGTAAAGTGCTGGGTGGAAAGGCTTGCATAAGCACAGATGTTTGCAGGCATCGCTGTCTCTTCCCGCGCATACTAACGACCCTAGCATATGGGTACCACACACACACACTCACACACACACACACACACGCACACACAGAACACGGGTCTAAAATGAAGAGTCTGAGAAGAGAGGTGTTAAGTTTCATCTTCCGGGGACGAGTTCAAGAGTTTGCTGATTGCGCAGATCCGGTTGCACAAACCAACTAAAGTCACCTGGGGGCGGGTCCAGAAAGAGGGCGGGTCAGCCTCACGACCCGTTAACTGCGTAAGCCTTCAGGCTCGAGCCAAAACTTCAAATGCTCTGCTGCACCCAGGATATTTAATGTGTAGGATCAGGTGACGATGAGCACACACGTGTCCGAATGTACCAGTTTGTACCAGTTTGTACCAGTTTGTACCAGTTCGTACCAGTTCATACCAGTTCGTGCCAGTTTGTACCAGTTTGTACCAGTTTGTGCTAGTTTGTGCGAAATGCGCGGCTCTTGTCTTAATTCTATTTTCCCACTTTCCTTCCGTTGTCTCCGTTTACCCCCGCCGGCCTCGACTGAGACGTCTCGGCTACCGCGACCTCCGGTATCCCAGCAGTTGGCATATATTGTATTAAATCTCACCGGGGAAAGACGCGGAGCACGATGATTCGCCCCTCGTTTCACAAATCATATCAAATTGAGGAAAGAAAAGTCTGTCAGCTGTGAAATTACTGATCACCAGGGCCCTTCGTGTTTTTCTCCTCCTACCGCCTGTTGAGGGAACGCGAGAGACTGTGAGCGTGGAGGACTGAATGGAAATGGAAGAAGGAAATTAGGGCATTTGGCCCAGCATGTGTTCTCTGTCTCCCATCCAGACTGTTCTTATAGGTAGTTTGGGCCAATTTTGCCCTGCCGTATTAGGCGTCCAGCTCCGGGGGTGGTCCGCGGGCCTTGGCGGGTCAGCCGCCCATTCCGGGCTGACTGAGGCGCTCCATGCCGGGGGTTAAAGCGTTTAGCAGACCCCTTGCTTCTTTGATGGCATCATGATGGACAAAACGAGCCACATTGGCAAATTGGAAGCGCTGTGAGATGGTGGTAGCCAGTTTTCGTGCAGAGACCTTGACGCTGTGATCCAAAGACCCGGAGAACCTAGAACCGTTCTAAAAGAGATCACGTTGAAACCTAGCTCTTTCTGACCTACAGCCACGGTAACAGCTTGTCCGGCTGAGGAATGCGGATGTTGGTTGTATGAGCAGGTGTGTTTGTGTGTATGTTTGGGTGGGTGGGGGGTTGTTCAGATGGACCGGGTAATTACTCGGATCGGCGAGCGTGAAGGTGGGTCCGTGGGCTGGCTGTCAGTACCGTAGCTAACAGCTGGGGGCTTCTGGAGCCATTTCAACAGCTGGGTAATCACACACACGTCTACACACAGAGCTGTAGTCCGGTCCACCTGGTGCCATCACAAACCCCACCTGCAGGAGAGACACAGAGAGAGAGAGTGAGAGAGAGAGAAAGAGCGAGAGAGAGAGAGAGAGAGAGAGAGACAGTAAGAGAGAGAGAGACAGAAAGACAGAGAGACAGTGAGAGAGAGAGAGAGAGAGAAAGACAGTGAGAGAGAGGAGAGAGAGAGAGAGAGCGAGAGAGGACGGCTCTGATAATCACATCACATAGCCTCTCTATAGCGTCCCTTTACAGGTGGCCGGGAGCTAATTGTACACAGCTGATTGAAACACGTCCCCGGGTGTCTTTCATGGTATTCAGATGTGTGACGCGTCCGATGGAGAGCCATCCAACAAGGGCCTTTCTGTTTGTTCTGGTGAGGGAACTGAAATGCTTCCCGTCCCCGCCCTCGTCAAAAGAGAGGCGAGTCTGTCACAGAGCTGTTGGAAGAACTAGCTGTGCGCTAGCCTGTCCCCGCCACCACGCCCAGGTGCATGCTGGGATCGTCTGCTGTGAGGAAGGCATCGCAGTCCCGGCCCCTCTCAGCGCTGATGAAGACATTAATGAAGGTGGAGGTGTAGTGGCTGCTGTGGGTTTATCTCATTTCCCCAAATGAAACAAAAAAAAACAAACAGCTAATTTACCCTGCTGTTTTTTGCTGATTGGAAGTTACATCTAATGTCACGACCTATTAGGCGACACGGCGTGATGTGTTTTAAAGAGAGCAGGTGAAAACAGCGATATGGGAGGGGGTTCTAGTTCTCCTGTCGACCTCTGTGAGTTACTAGCTACACGCTTCCCGGCCGGCCCCGGAGATCCTTTGGGAATTCTTATCTAGAACGTTAGAAAGGCCTTTGATTGTCTCGTTTCTTCACATTCCTCCTGCCGTCCCTCCGTTTCCAGATGACGTTCAGATTCAATTAAATCACATGGTCAAGGCCTTTTGTATATACTTCCTCATTGTTGGCACAAAGGTTTCCTCTTCATCATCATCGTCATCATCGTCGTTTTCTTCAGTATGTGTCGACACTCTCACAGAACTGCCCTACGCGTTTTGACGACATTTGACGTTTGTCGTTTTATATTTCGCCCGGAACTATTCCTGTATTGATCGCCGATAGCACGATGAATGCCAACGAACACACAGGTATCGTCCGCCCTTCGTCGTGTCATGTGCGCATAACAACCCCAGAAAGGCCTGTCACTCGGAGGAGATGCCCATTAAAACAATGTTCAATGATTGCGTGTCTCTACCGGTGAAAGGAGATTGATTTTCATTTACCCTTTATTACATCCAAGACATCTGGCATGTTTATAGACCGCTCCATCTGACTCCGCCTCTGTTTCCTGTTGAAATATTCAGGAGCTCTCTCAGTAACCCACAACTCCCGGTTTCTCCCTGTCAAAATATCCTTGTCCAATTTGGAATTGTTGTGCGTGCGTGCATGTGTGCGTGTTTGCCGTTAGGCAGCCGAATGGAAATCATGGAATATTATTGTGTGATGATGTTTTTTTTTTTGCTTCAACCGCGGTCTGTGTGTAGGTGCACTCCTGCAATTTTGTGGTTGTAGGTGTGTGTGTGTGTGTGCGCAAGTACATTTTAGTTGGTGTGTGTGTGTTCTGGTGAGGTCGTGCGGATGCTGATGTCGTGTCGTTGTCAGTCAGCCTTGCAGACCAGTCGGAGTCGGAAGGCAGAACACATGAAAAATACATGCTAATCATTCCGCTACGATGCACACAAGGGCCTAATTGGAGAGAGCGGGTCTGCGGCTGTTTGTGTTCAGAGGGGCCGGGCGAAACCGCCATTGTTGTAATTCCCCTTTTTGACTCCACTGGGTTGGTTCTATCGGACTGTAGAACATCGACATGTATCGTGTGGGCTATAACCAATAGACAGGCATGTCCGACCCGCTGTTGTGAAATTCCTTGGTGACCGTGTGGTCGTCAGTGTCGTCGTACGTTATTCCGCAGCTTGGTGGAAGCTGTGTTAAGCGTAGGTCCGCCTCGGGTGCAATAATGGACAGCAGACCGCGTGACTTGTGGTCTGTGAGCAGAACCCCTCATATTCGGTCTGGCCTGAGGTGTTGGCGAGAGGGGAGTAAATACCGGAATAGAATAGAACGAGCGACGAGGGGGATCTCGACACCGGCCACTGTCGCACTGACGCCCCTCCAGAGTGATTATAGGGACCCGAAAGGATAATGTCACAGCGCCCCCTCCTCGAATAAGCTACCGGGCTGCCGCGGAGATCTATCGAGCGGAGACGCGAGCGTCAGCATCTCGCTGCTCCTCCCGAGAACCCGGCGGATTAATACCGCTAAGTGGATAACGCCCTCGGCCGCGTGAGCGCCACAATTCAGTTGCCACGCGTGGCGTCGTCAAGTGCGCCGTCGAGTGCAGCCGGAGCTTCGCGTCTACGTGGGAGACCTCTTCGTCGGCACGGGGCCGCAGGGGGTGTGGGGGGGCGGGGTCCCTTGTTTCCAACCACCCTCTCACCGACCTCTACATCAAAATGCAAAATGCTAATTAAAAACTGGCGCATAATTGCAACGGCGGGCGATCTAATAAAAACTGTACCCGGAGCTAGTTCTTCTCCGTTCGCTCTCTAATTGTTGCGCTGAGCGTCTGTGTTAGGAAACAAAGAGAGGCGCGAGAGAAAGAGGTGACTTAAGGAGAGGAGTGTACTGTCACACTCTGTCAGAGCTGGTGCCCGTAGAGCTGGTGCCCGTAGAGCTGGTGCCCGTCTTTGCAGTGGCACTCATTTCCGTATAGGTCAATCATCAAGCAAATATTTTGTCTGACTTGCCCATGTCCTGTAACGATGGCTGTCGGTCTGGAATTGACCGCTCCTTGGGTTGTTCCTGCCGGATGCAGAGAACTTGTCTGTCCCGGTGATTAAGTGTATCTCGCTGGGGACCGTCCGTCCTAGGGTCCTTGGGGTGTCAGGTCCCTCCGAAGGCCTAATGTCACGGTTTATACCCCGTGATGAATTCGTCTGAACGATGTTCCCTGATTCATATTCAGGTGTTTTCTCTTCGGTCGTTCTCATTTTTTCCAGCCCGTGATGAAGCCCTGTCCATCTCAAGGTCACGGTCAGCCTGATTACTTCTCTTCATCCCTCCTTGATGTGTCGGCTCCGTCCCCCGCTCTTTATCATCACCCTCTTCTCCTTTCCTACGAGTGGTTTATAATGCGGTTTCAGAAGAAGCTCTTGCCTTTGTCAGCTGAAGTCCGTCCACTCAGACAAAGGCACTTGAAGCTGTGGAATGTACGCGAGGGGAATATTCCGGCTACCTATTGCTACGCCAGCTGGCCTGCATTCTGGTCAGCCCTCGTACTGACTGAACCTAAGCTCCCCGGTGGTCAATGGTTATCCCCCCTTGATGGACTTTAAGGAAGAAAGTCCAGGGGTTATCTTTAAGCGAAGACAAATGATGCTGACAAAAGGTTAAGAAAGCACCCGTCCGTCCCCCTTCTTTGTCCCCCTTTCGTAGGCGCGATAGCGGGACCGGAGGCACGGGGCACGCTGATCCGACGGATGGGGAGATGGGGGTCAGGTAATCCAGTGGCCTCCCTGGAAACACTCTTTCATGCTCGACTGCCTTCCAATAAATAAGCAATGTAGTCTGCCGCGTGGACCCGATATTAACCTGCGCTTCCCCGTAGAGACGATGGGGGTTGGCTGTGGACTCTGGGACTGTACGGAGAAGACGATGAGGTGTGCCGCTAATGGCTATTCACAACCACGTTGTTTAGGATCAGAAGGGAGTGCGCTGGGAATACAGGGCCTGCGACGGAGTGGACTGGGGTGGCTGGGAAACGGAATGCGCTGAGGGCTGGGAAGGCATCTAATATGAATCTCAAGTCGACATCGCTACATCAACTTCTCTCAGCTGTCACCGCAAGGATGTGCTAGAGTTGAGGACCCGTAAAGGACGGATATCATTCTTTCTCTTTGTGAAGGACAAGTGGAACGGTGAAGAGATGGAGGGGTGAGAGGAGAGGGAGTAAGAGAGATTCAAGAGAGGGATAGAGAGAATGAGTCAGAGACACACAAGCCAGGAGTCTGTGATATATAGATGATCAAGGCTTCCGACAGAGAAGGCAGGCTGTTCTTATGGCCCTACAATGGCACATCCAACCCTTTGGACACAAGACAAAAATTCATGAGAAAATATTAACAGGGTCCCTCAGACGATTTTACGTCATCTTCATAATTATACTAGATAACATTTTGTGCCGGAGGCAGAGTGAGAAATTGCTAATGGTTGCTCCAAAATGGCCTTATTCCAGAGATGACAAGGAGGGAGAACATTTAAGTCTTTATCGGTCGCTTCCATTACTGATACTTTGTGGGATGGATCGTCCAGAACAAGGACCAATGACCGTGCAGAGTTGTATTGTGTATTGTGCGATGGACATTTCTAATACCCAATAGTTTTGTTTCTCACAAACGCTCTCTGCGTGTTTACGCCAGCCACAGAATCGTGTCTGATCAGAACGCGGATGAATGAATACGTGTTCCCCCCCTTGGAGCACGGAAGAGACAGTGCACACAATAACGATCACGCAAATCTCATAATGGCTCTGCGTCTGATGTGGGGGGAACGCCCGGCTGGTAGCTTGTCCGCGCCGACTCAGGACTGTATTGGAATGTAGATGAATGTAGAATTTGCCCCATTGTGTGCTGCGTTCAATGTGGGCCTCGTCTATAATTTACGGGACTCCCTGCCTCTCTTCATCAGTAATGGTTGGGGGGTGTTTGCTCTGAGACCGTGTGTGGGGTGGGGGGATGCTGCATTGAGGTGAGGTCAGCTGGAGGTGGGGATGTTTGCTTCTGTAAGAGCCCTCACTAGGATGAAGAGAGAGCGCCTTCCCTCTGTTGGACATATATAGTCTTCACACCGGCTTACAATGGAAAGAAAATACAGAGAGAGACGCCGTGGCGGGCTGAAGGCGGTGTAGAAGTGGAGGGCGGGTGGGGGATGCGAAGAGGAGGAGAAGTGGAGGGGGCGAAGAGGCGGAGAAAGGGAGGTGGCGGTCGGGGGGCTCCGTCATTACCGTCTCCCAATAGCTGCGGGGCTCTCTCTGTGCGAAGCCAGGCAGATTGAAAGGGCTAATGGGAGCCAGGGCGATTCTGCGTCATTTAATACCGTTCGGAGGGAGGGGGGGGCGTGCTGGAGATGGGGTTGGGGAGGCGAGGGGAGGCGTAATGCACACGGTACAGAATATTTCAACCATTTCACCTTTGCGTTTTGACTGAAGCCCGTGGGTTAGGGGAGGATGGGGGTGTGGGGAAGCAGACATGTGCTGAGCTCAGAGAATGATGGGGTTCAGCCGGGCCCCTGGGCCCCACCACAATGCTACCCGGTGCCCCGCTGTAATGTAATACAGTGTCGGCCTGTCCCAGAGGTGTGGCCGCATTCTCAAGTGGAAAGCCCGGAGCAGTGCGGCCCGCGTCAGGCCTTCACACCAGACGGGATACGCGTCAGACATTCTGTTTGAAAGAGCCGTGTCTGGTTTGGGCTTGAAGGGCGAGGCCCAGCACTCATTATAGCCGCCTGGTTTACGCCTTTGCAGTGCTGTTACCCTGGTGATGGTATGGGGTGCCCATGTCACGGCCGAACTGGGCCGGTCTAGACAGGGCACGGCTGGGATTGGCTGGGCTAGACAGAGCAGGCCTAGGATTGGTTGGGCTGAGCAGGACCCCGGGACCAAGGGGGTGTGGACAGGGTAGAGACTGCTCATTCTCCAATGAGCCACTGAGTCTCTATCATGTTTTGGCAGTCATGTTTTGACTCTATTCCGTTCTTCCGTGTGATTGGCTATTTACTTATTTATGAGGAAGGAAGAGCCGCAACCTGTCCGGCTGAACCGCGAAGACAAAGGGGTAGCCGTCAAAACTGATCGTCTAAATGTAATGCAAACATCCAGGTCAAAGGCACGCCCCGGGGCTAACACACTTTGGATTGTGTTGGATCAAATACCCATCAGTCAGATTCCCTCTGCATTGACGTATGTTAATTATCCCAAACTCCGGAGGGGATGGCGACTGATCAATTTGCACCACACTGATGTTCCCTGATATGTAATTGAATCCACATTCATCACGTTAGCCTCAGATCCAATCATCGGGAGCCCATTGGTTCCACGGCTTGTCACTTAAGGGTGGTCCGCCAATCGCAGCGAGTGTTCAGCTCGGATATTTATGTCGTTCAGACGGCTCCCCATTATTGAAGTGTTCCATATTTCTCTCAGTTCGGTAGGAAGAAGCCAATTGAAGTGTTGATAGGGACTGAGGCGCAGTATATTGTCTACATTAACATTATTGTGTGGTGTGTGTTTGTACTTAAAGGTGTAACTCTCTAATTCAGGCAGGAGCTTGTAGAAACCCCTATGCTCTAGGGTTAGCCTGGGTGGTTGGGTTCACAGATCATGTTTTTCTGCGTCATTTCAGAGTCCCAACGTGTCTGCGGATGATCAGGATGAGGTCAGGCTATTGGGTAACTGGGGGAAAGGCCAGGGAGAGTATTAACTCCCAAAACCCCGGTCACCCTCAAGCCCACACACACCTACAAGTCAACACACACACGTTGTTAAAATTCAAATTTCTCTTTTCATTGTGTACTCACCTTTAACCAATTGTTCTTGTTTCACTACAACCTTGCAGGAGCTTCTGTATAGCACAACACACACATATAGTCAGCCAGCCAAAACCACACACACACATAAAGAGTGTTTTGTGTGCATGACTTTTTAGTAAATCGAATAACAATAAAGTAATGGGTAGTTAAGGAAAAAGAAACAGCGTTAGGGAAAATAGATGATTTTGACTGACAGAAGAATCACTTAAATCCTTTTAGAACTGATTGGGGTACAATTACAATGAACCTATACAATTATCTCAACGGACGCTCTTCTAGGGTTTTTATTCATTTGATTCCTCTGTCATGCTCGAATCTTTGAGTCACTCTGCGTGTTTTTCCTGGGTTTCACGCCTAGATATCCAATCTTTCCTTTCTTTTTCAGCCCTTTAGCTTTCTCCTTCACTCCTTTGATCTCAGACCGATATATTCTGCCTGGCTGCCTCCTCTCCAATGGCCGCCAGGAGAAAAACTCCAAAACAACAGCGGGTTTAACAGAGGTCAGAGATATGGAATAGAGGAGCCGGATGAACGGGGGATAAGATACGGAGTGAAACTTAAGTGTTTCTCAGGACGTTGCATCATTTTTAAGCTGCGGTTGCGTTTGGTGAAGTAACCCGAGCTGTTTGCGTACTGTCAACGGGGTTGGCTGAGGTTACCGCTGTATCTTAGACTCACTTCACCCTCTCAGCGAGCGCATGTTTACTGAACGTCTGCTCCTACGCTAACACTGTGCCAGATAACCTTGTTACGCACCAGTCTGTCGACAAGGCTATCTCCTTAAACAACAAACCGAACCCAAGTGCCTGATGAGATTAGCCAGATTAGCAAAAAGTTGCCGTAAATACTACACAACCAACATTCCTCATTTTAATAAATCAATGGGTGTGTGTTGGGAGTTTTTTTTCAGGTAATGCTACTGTTCACATTTCCCACAGGGGTTCTAGTCGACAAAAAAACAAAACAAGCGATTAAAGGAAATAGACGATTTGTTTGGCTTTTAATTCTTAGCTCTCCGGTTGAAATAAAAGAACGCTCCAGTCAATATGTCATCCGGAGTGGGCCAGCACCGTATTGCTTTCTCTTATTCATCTGTTCTCATCCCTCCCTCCGTTCCCTCCGTTCCCTCTTCTCATTCGGATCATGTCTCCCCTTCCACTCCTCCATCTCCTCTCTCTGAAGTAGGTCATTGGATAGATGGAAAAAGGTCACACTCCCTCTCTCGTCTCCCCTCTCCTTTTTCTACTCTGCCTCCCTTTCATACTCTCTCTCTTTCGTTCTCTCGCTCCCTCATCCTTTAACCTGCGCTCTCTGCGTCGCCCCATATCGATTGTGAAGGGGGGGGCATGTGGGGTTGGTGCTGAGGTAGGAATGGCTGGGTGGAATATTATCAGCGAGCACTCCTCATATGCAGATAATGTAGTTTGAGGAGGGGAGCAGTAGTCTGGGTGTTGACTGAGTGGATACACGGGGCCGTTCTGTTGACTGAGTGGATACACGGGGCCGTTCTGTTGACTGAGTGGATACACGGGGCCGTTACGCCGTTGACAGGACCTGTCCGAGCTTCACGGAAGGAGCCAGGGGAGCTTTGTCACTCTCTCAGCAGTCTGGCAGTAGCGGCTGGTCGCGGTCACACTACTCGCACGCACACACTTGAACACGTGGTCCTCTTTAGGGGTTGACAGTCACAACTGGTTCTGTGGCTTTATGTGTAGACACGGGGTTCAAAGATCACAGAGAGCCACCTACAATACGCTAAAGTCAGCCCATCTCATGTCGTCGTTTGAACGACATAATCTGACGTCTAATAAAATCCCTGTGGTTGAACTAATCATTTGTTTCCTTTAAAACGAATATAACATATCGAATTGTGATATTTAGTCGACGGCCTATCACGGTCGAGGTGACTCCGAGAGAGGAGGGAACAGGCCTGTCCGTTAGCGTCTGACAGACTGTAATGTGCGCTGTGACCTCACGCCTCCACAAGCCGCCGAGCGCTGGTCATTCAGCCGACACCAGCGACATCATGAATAACAACGAACGGCATCCAGAAACCCGCCGGCTCCGATAACGCCGTGCCCGGCCCGCACGTTCCTGGCCAGGCATTTGCATTAATGATTTCTTCTCTACGTTCCCTGCGACGCCTCTGTCTCTCCTCCTTTAGATGTGTGGAGCTGATAATCGTCTGCCTCGGCTAAATGCTCTAATGTCGCTACAACAGGCGGGCTTTTTAGGGTCACCGTCTTTTCTTCCTCTCGTGACCGTCTCTGTCTGGATGGCGATGATAAAGTCACGCCGGTTAAATGGGAGGCTTTCGAGCGGACGCCGCTAGGCCAGCGCTGTTTGGAGACCGCAAACAGTTTTTTGTCCGCGCTTACTCACTAAATTATCTTGTATATTTATGAACCCTGTATATTCTTCTAATGTTCTCCCTCTCTCTCTCTCTCTCTCTCCCTCCCTCTCTCTCCCTCTCCCTCTCTCTCTCTCTCTCTCTCTCTCGGCCTCTCCCGATGGCGCCATTTGCATCCGCCCGAATCCAATCGTTCAGGTGAGTGATTTCTGTTATCGTTCAGTCGTTTTATCATCATTGGGTCGACCCGTGTTCTGGGAACGACTGTGCTGAAAGTGTAATCATTGTAATGTACTTTTCAAGTGATGAGTCCCGCGTTCTGTTTGTCACTGTTACGGCGTATTGAGTGGGTGCTACTTCTGTGTGTATACTGATAAACACGCACACACACACACACACACACTCCCTGCCCCCCGCGTAACATGGCGGGTTATAAAACGGTTGGTTCAAACCCTGAATGCTGATTGGCTGAAAGCCTAGGTATATGCCAGGCCATTTAAAGCAACATTATTTGCTGTATAGACCTCCCTTTGTTTTATTCTCTCTTTTGCGGTCTTTACATTCCCTGCGTGGGATAGTGGAGTGTTATTATACATTAGAGGCTCTCCATATAACCCTTTTTGTTTTGTGATTATGCACTTGGCTCATCGCCTCAACCCTCGGTGAGCTCGGGAGAGTCAAAGAGTGGGACGTGTGTCCTCCAATGCCGCCAGGCCGCAGATGACGCCGGGCAGGACAAGAACTAACAAGAACCCCGCTAACGACACAGCTGCATGACATTCCCGAGCCTTTGGCTGCTGTGACTTTCCACGAGCAACGCTAGATTCATCTCAGCTCTCTTCCGTTGACGGTTCCCCTCTTTTGCCAGCCGACGTGCGCACGTCTAGCCGCCCTGTCAGTGTCGCCCCGCTCCTGTCCTGTGTGTGTGTGTGTGTGTGTGTGTGGAGATTTACATGCTCTAATGATGAGGGATCAGGGCGAGGAGAGGCCCTGTCAGCACCCCTAATAAGAGAGGCCATCCAGTCCCCTGGCCAGAGGGGGTGGGGGAGGCACGAGGAGACGGGGGGGGCAGGGGGAGGCTACGAGGAGACTGGGGGGCAGGGGGTGGGGAGGCTACGAGGAGAGGGGGGGGGCAGGGGGTGGGGGAGGCTACGAGGAGATTGGGGGGCAGGGGGTAGGTGATGCACGAGGAGACTGGGGGGCAGGGGGTGAGGCACGAGGAGACTGGGGGGGGGGCAGGGGGTGTTTGAGGCACGAGGAGATTGGGGTGGTGAGAAGCCATGTTGGCTGGTATTTGTCTTCTGTGACACGTCCCCCGTGGTTATGTGAAAAGCCCTCCCCAATGTCAACCCCTCTGGATTCCTCTGTACAGTAATGATGCAATTGATGCGCGTCACAAGAAGCCTGTTGGGTTGAGATGAAAAAAACTGCATCCTACCTCTATAAAAACATTTACATTTCCAGGACTAGGTTACTTTAATGATGTCTCTACTATATAACCAAGCACATATTACCATATAATAAAATATATTACCACATGATGACATGTATTACTATATAATAAAACATATTACCACATGATGACATGTATTACTATATAATAAAACATAATACCACATGATAACTTGTATTACCAATGTAATAAAACATATTACCACATTATGACATGTATTACTATATAATAAAATATATTACCACATGATGGCACATATTACCATATAATAAAACATAATACCACATGATGACACGTATTACCATATAATAAAATATATTACCACATGATGACACGTATTACTATATAATAAAACATATTACCACATGATGACATGTATTACTATATAATAAAACATAATACCACATGATAACTTGTATTACCAATGTAATAAAACATATTACCACATTATGACATGTATTACTATATAATAAAATATATTACCACATGATGGCACATATTACCATATAATAAAACATAATACCACATGATGACACGTATTACCATATAATAAAATATATTACCACATGATGACATGTATTACTATATAATAAAACATAATACCACATGATAACTTGTATTACCAATGTAATAAAACATATTACCACATTATGACATGTATTACTATATAATAAAATATATTACCACATGATGGCACATATTACCATATAATAAAACATAATACCACATGATGACACGTATTACCATATAATAAAATATATTACCACATGATGACACGTATTACTATATAATAAAACATATTACCACATGATGGCACATATTACCATATAATAAAACATATTACCACATGATGACTTGTATTACCATATAATAAAACATATTACCACATGATGACTTGTATTACCATATAATAAAACATATTACCACATTATGACATGTATTACTATATAATAAAACATATTACCACATGATGGCACATATTACCGTATAATAAAACATAATACCACATGATGACACGTATTACCATATAATAAAACATATTACCACATGATGACTTGTATTACCATATAATAAAACATATTACCACATGATGACTTGTATTACCATATAATAAAACATATTACCACATGATGACACGTATTACCATATAATAAAACATATTACCACATGATGACACGTATTACCATATAATAAAACATATTACCACATGATGACACGTATTACCATATATCAAAACATATTAACACACGACGACTATGTAATAATAATACATATCATTAGCATATAATCCACAACAGGGTAGCACTAGGTTCCATCTGGGTCATTAGGTAGAGCAGGGAGGTTACAGTGTAGCAGGTTCAGGGTAACGGGTTCAATTCCCGCAGGGTGTCAGTACGGGAGAAACGTATGGAAATGAATGCATGATACACGCGTTATACGTTTTTGTGGATCAGAGCGTCTGCTAAATGACTTAAATATAACCACGTGTAGGAGCTCGCTTGACAACCACTGTTGCGTTCTAATTATGTAAAGACTAAACCATTGTACGGCTACGCTATTTAGCAGTATGCTTCCATAAGGACCGGGATTGCAGGTCATTAGCGGCGTTTTATCCTGAGCCTTTGGAGAAGCCAGGTGGAGCGCAGAGCTTTTAATATCCAGGATATAACCTGAGGGCTTTTCTCGCTGTCAGCTGTGTGAGGGCGTGTGGTTGTGTCTTCACACCTCGTCTCAGCAACTGTCAATAAGACAAGAGTTCGGCAGACAGAAATAGGACAGTAATGACCTCATCAACGGCAAAAACAAATTATGTTTCTATATGCATACAGTGCTACATTTTTTTTTATTGAAAAATATAAAATCATCCATTGTTGGTACACTTTAATAACCTGAGGTATGTGGCTTTATATATATATATATATATATATAGAAATAAATAACTTTATGTATATATTTGATTATATAGGTTACTAAAGTATACCCAACATGTATTTACTCACGCGGCCTCACTCCGTGCCCAACTGGATGGGGTCATCTGAAGTCCTCCTGGTCTTAATCCCATGTCAGATGTAGATGAGCACCACGAGGACACGAGGACTGCATTAGGACAGGTCATTAGCCTGACCCCTGACCTCCGGGACATCCTCAGGGCAGGAAACCTCTCCTGAGGTGCCTCTGAGAGCGCGCCCTGTCCACACGTGTTGCTCGCCGGATCTCACCTTAGACCTGCTGAGGGGTCCTCTAATGGCCATGTGGGCGACGGAGATTAACTCTCTAGCGTCGCGTCTGAGGCTGCTGCGCTGTCTGTCTTCCCGGAGACCCTGTGAATATAATCGATAACCCAAATATGAGTGGAGGGGCCCTAGTGGTTGGTGGAGCCATCTGACTCCATCCCCTCACGGGGGAATATGTTTTATTTATACGGGGAGACAGAGAGAAGATATCAATATGCTGTATAAAACCGCGCTTTGGCTTTTCGTCTTTGGCCTTTGGCGGTTTTTAGCTAAGCACTCTTGGGCTGATTTTAATTTGAAAATAGGCTGTCGGTATAGTCTATGGTTTTTTTCTTCCGAGGATCGGGTCGAACCCGGAGGAGCTAAAGAGGAGCTGTGGTGGACGTCCTGGTGGCGTAAGCTGAGATCAGTATAGCCACATAGCATTCTATGGGTCATAGCTTTAGCCCGGGTTCTGCGCCGGCCTTGGCACCCAACCACATCAATCAAGCAGACCTCCTCATCAGCATGCTCCCCAGCCTCCTTCATGCTCCCTTCTCCCGGCTTCTAACCCAGAACCAGTTCCGGTTCTGGTAATGCCTCCCTCTGTAATTACACCAGGAGAGAGCTCCACCATCTGTAATTTATACCTCGAAAACACTGTCATTTACTAAAGCTTTTATAGGAAGTATACATATATATATATATAATGTGGAGCTGTTTGAAGGCCAGATCCACTCCTGGTTTGCATAAAGAAGTCTCTACCTTAGTTTCCTCGGCCTTCAATGGCCAGCAGAGCTGTGTACATCCTCTGTAATATTTATCGTCTTCATCATCCATTATTTTCTTATTTCATCACCCTCTACTTGTGAGCTTTCTTCACTGGCCACTGTATTTGTCCTGTATTGGACTATAGGAGAAGGAACACCTGCAAAATGTTACCTCTTAGACAAGTTCATAGCAAACACATGAACCCACTGAGTCCCTTTAAACTCTGTCTCTTTTAATTCTGGAGATTTAACCATCTTTTGTGGCAGGGCTGCAATGATCTGATAATCCTTTTGAACTAAACATGTCTCTTGAAATATCTCAACAAAATGCTTGTGAGAGAGCATTTTACCTTCAATACTACTTATTTATTTAACAAACATGACCTTTCTTTTGTAAATCTTTTCTATGGAAAGTGGTTTGCGACCTATTAATGCATTTGAATTTAGACATATTTTAGCTGAAACCACAATCGTTTCAGGGGAACTGGCGAGGGGTGCGTGTCTCTGACTAAACCCCAGTGTGGTACGCTCCAAACAGAAGGGCTCTGTGTCTTTAATAACGGACTGGAGTCCGGTCTCAGATGTTTGCGTGCTCTGGCGTTATTGTGGCAGGACTTCTTGCCGTCTGGCGGCGGCTCTGTAATATAGACACGTGTCATGGTGTATTTTTTCTGTTAGCTGGTTTCCCCGGGTGTGGTGCAGCTCTCGCAGTGATCCTAATAGACTTGTTCTGTTCAACAGTTACGTAACGAAAGCCTTGGGCCGACCACGACGGCGAACCACAAACAGCCGGTGGAATGTAACCGCATGGCCCCGTTATACCATCACGGCGTCTCCGTGCGTCCTCAGAAACATACGCTGGTTCAGTGATGACCGCTGTGTTTTATATCTCACTACACCATGATGTCATATCACACCTCTGCCTTCGGTTACGGAGACATTCGCGGTTTATCGGTTATTTCGGTGTGTGTGTAGATATGTCAGGGCGTTTTCCGCACTCCTGTTTGTGTCCCGTCTGTTTTGGCCGGCTGCTGATTAATGGACCGGACCGCTATCTATTGAGGGAGGAAGTATGACAGGGTTACACACTGAGGAACACGCTGGGATGACCCAACTCAGAATTCTATCTTGTCCGGTCACAAACCGCCCTCCGATTGATCCTGAGACAACGCCGGAGAAAAAGACCAACGGGACAAACCTTTATTTTCATGTTGAAACGTTGTAACTACCAGAACACGCATGAGGAGAGCACAGAAAAGCACCAGCAAACAAAGCGAAAGGAAACAAAGGCCAACGACGGAGAGAGAGAGAGAGAGGGAGAGAGAGAAAGGGAGAGGGGTGGAGGGAGAGAGAGGGTGGGGGGGGGGGAGAAGTGCAAAGTGACTCAAATGTAAATGCAAAAGGAAGTGAAGGATGAGGTGAGGGCCACCGTGGGTAGCAGGGCCCCGTCCCCAACACTCCCACAGACAATAGTCCATCTGCCGCAGACACATAGGCTCTTTGGCCCCTGTGAGAAAGACCCCCGGTTTGGATACAGACCACAGCGTGTCAGTCTTTCCGCCCATCCAGACCACCCAGGCACTGACGCCGCCGCCCCATCTTCCTATTGCAGCGTCCACACACACACACACAACTGTCATGCACACAGAGACGCTGCGCATTTTATGTAGGAGCTGATTATGCTCTACCCACAGTAGTGCTAGCTGCCCTGACTGCCCGTAGTGTCGTAGGTATTACTCTCTGGAGACTGATGTACAGATACAGAGCCAACACAGACAGAGGCGCATACATCACCCGTTAAATAATCCCTGTAACCTCCTAGGACCTATTCAGCTTTGGATGAATAATCCGGAACATGCTTGGTAAAAAATGCTTTTAGGTGTTTTCTTCCTGTAAAACCTGTATTGTGGTTAGGATTTTAGTCTGGACCTAAACATAGTGTGTAATATTAAATCCCATAGTTAATCCCTCCCAGCGTCTGTCCCGGAGTATAAAACAGGACTAATCGGATATCTTCTCTGGTCTCCGTGGTTCTCTGGGGCTCGTCGTTAGATGTACACACATATGTCTCCATCATCTGTCCGTCTGTCAGCCGGGCCTTTGTGCGAGCGCCGCTCCGACTGGGACCGGCGGTCCGACCGGGAGTGGTTCACCGGGGGCCTCTCGAGACGGCGCTCCGGGTTCATCTCATCTCCCTCGCCGTGCCACGCTCTTTAATGACAATATGGTTGCCAGGCCGCGCCGGCTCCGCTGAGAGGGGCCTGCGGGGGGACTTCACCCCACCGCGGAGATGTGTTAGAGGAACGGGAGGCCGGCGGGGGGGCGGGGGGGTGGTGTGCCTTGGTGGTGGCAGCTCAGAGGACGGTTTGCATGTACTTGTTTGCCTCCCCCCTTCCACCTCTCTCGGGGAGGACTGGAGCTGATTAGCGAGAAAGCCAAATATGTTTACCAGGCTCTGGCGCTCTGCTCCTGCTCCCGGCTCCTGCGCCCCTCACAGCCCTCCGTGGAGATTAGCCTTTCTGTTTTCACTCCTCGCTAAATATTTCTCTGCTTTGGTTTTCAGTACCTGCGCTGATCCCTCGTTTCGAGAATTCATTATTTAATCATGCCACAGTGTTTGTCGTTTCCTCTGTCTGTCTGAAGAGACTCGCTGCCCCAAAGACGAGGGGGAAAATGTTCATGTAAATTACGCTGAGTTAAAGATAAGAGAAAACGCGCGTGTTTCAGGAAAAGGGGGATATATTAGCGTTGGTTACATTGGGATGTGAAGCGGAGAACGTCTCTTTCAACTCGTAATGCCACCTAGCAGGTTCCCAAGGTAGGCGCGGATACGGAGGTGGCTTTAGGAAATGGCTTTCTGGTCGGCAAGTAGCTGGCCGTCTGCCTGCAGCCACGCTCTGATACACGCTGGGATAAGAAGGGTTTGTGTGTGCGTGTGTGTGTGTCTGTGTACTTGTGTGAGAGCTAGAACCTAAGTATGTGTGTAGATATCACACCGAAAAGCCTGAGGTGAAGTAGATTCTAATCCTCTCCCCTACTTAACCACTAGCTATTAGGTTTGATTCGACCCCGTCTGGTCGTAATCCCAGCATGCCTTTTTCAGTAAGTGGAAAAAAGCTAGCTAGGCTTTTTTGTAGTGGGGGCGACAGATTCCGTGCAGGTCCTTAGCAGTGTAATCCGGAAACAGATGCTCCTCTTAGGTGTGTGTGTGTGTGTGTTCTCTATATATCTGTGCGGATTGCAATAGCAGTGATGATTGAAGATTATGGAGAGTGTTGGATTAAATGAGACTGTGAGTCTGAGAGAAAGCTGATTTTAGAGCCCCTCCTCAGGGAAATTGAAGATGAGATGGTGGCAGAGGTAGAGGCAGAGGACGTGGCAGAGGAAGGGGCAGAGGACGAGAGGTTTCAGCTGATCACCACGCCCCCGTCTGTCCCTGTTCCCCCGCGGCACACACAGTTCACCACGTTGCATAAGGCTCACCGTGGATACACACACCTGTGGGAGGATAACGACTCCCTGTGAGACCTTCTGTTATCTGCTGTCAGCCTGTTTACCAAGACGGTCAGCAGGAAAGCGACGAGGGGTTGTATTCGAAACAGGGACATTACTGAAGCACCGCTGAGTGCAAACGGGCACCGACTACATTAAACCTAGATTATGAAATGTAGATCAGCGTAGTGGCGCGAGACTGTATAATGACAACAATTAAATCAATGCTAGTAAGTGCATTTCTGCGCTGGGAAAGGCTTGACTGGCTTTATTGATTATTATTATTTTTTTGATATGACAACATGCTGAACAGGAAGGATGAATGATTTATCTCATATCCACCCGTATCCATATAATGTTGATATTACATGCTAAAATATTACATGCTAATGTACTAATATAACGTTACAAAATTAATACTATAGATAAAATACGCCATGGTTTTACATTTCAACTATGCAATGTGGTGGATGGCAAATCTGTCATTTGGCCGTGGCTTTTGGCTATGTTTCGTTTTCGACAAGTGGCAACCACGGACACGCGGTTACGAGTCTCTCAAGTTTAAACGTTCAAAAGAAAAAAAAGACGGTTTTAAAACCGAAACAATTTGATGGCTGCTTTTAAATATTGATGCCGACTGGTTTAAAGGTTATTAATTAGGGTTTTTGGAAAGACATTAAAATACATTCAAGAAAACCCAGGAGTTGTAGATCCACATTCATCAGACTAATCCACCAGACACTAGGTATGTGCACTCACATTTTCCCCTAATGGACAGCCAAGCTTTTACCAGGTACATTCTGTCAGATATTGGGCAGAGGGCCATGCTTGAGCCCTGCACCCCCTCCCCCCCACACCCCCCGATCCCAAAGCTGGATGCACTAATAAGAGCAGCTTCTAAATTCAGGTACAACTCCTAACTGGGCCACTGGAGACCAGCAATCGTCTGTAACCATGGACAACGCACAGCGCCTGCCGCCAGACAGACTCATGCGGAAGCTAGTTCTCCCTCTCTCACCCACCCCACCCTTCTCCCTCTGTCGTCCTGCGGAGCGGGGTGGCGTCCTGTAGTTGTCGTTCTGGGTCAGGCGGTCGGAGGCTCTGCGCTAGCCTGCGCCGTTGCCGTATGGCCGATGCTACGCTCAGGTAATTAGTGCTCGTTAGCGTGGCCGCTAATTAACATGGCAATCGGGCGGCCACCGCACTCACGCCGCAATTCAGCCCCTGCAGCCGGACCGGGGATCTCACACCTGCTCTGTACGGGAAGAACAAAGTGCTAACCGCTAGCTATACGCCTGCACGCCGTCAACCTGTCACTGACAACCAATCTGAAGGGTTAACTGCCCCGGTGAGGCCAGAGCTGCAGGTGTGACCTCATTTCCCTTTGGTGGCGCCATGAAACCCCAAAGCGCTATGATACGACGCAAGCGGTCGCGTGCAATAAACGATGACGTGACAGACCTCGTACACCGGGGGATAAAGTTGGCGTGCACCTTTATGTGTGGGGTGACGAGAGGTCAGAGGTCAGTGTTTGTCCGCCGCCGTCAGGTGTTGTGCGCGACGCCCTAATTTACTCCGATAGTGTCGGCTGGCAGAGAATGTATCTGTGTGTATCAGGGGAGCGTGTTTCTGTCTGTTTATACGATATGACGAGCCCTCCTCTGTTTGCCTCTAGACTGTGGAGGGGGAGACATGGGCATATTGAACGGGCCTTCAGCAGAAGGCTCCCAGAGCTGCATCCTGTTGTTGCCTCTGGCCCTCCACAAACACACTGGAGCCCATTAGCAACCAGTGTCAGGGCAGGGGCGAGGCAGGCGGGGGTGGGGTGGCTAGGTATCCGGAGTGTCTCGTGGGGAATGGGATGGCTAGGGGGTGGGGAGGAAGGGGAGGAAGGTTCATCGGTGTGTGGGGGGCGGGGAGCATGGGAAAAACGTCAAAACACACATTAAACAAAGCAATAATACCACCGGCTGAAACTGCCTTTAATATTTGCCAGCAGATATTACCAGTGCTGCCACTGTGCCCAACTTAGAAATGTCAGACCTGATTTAAAGGGTTATTACACAGCCTAGCAGGTGAGAAGAGGCTTCCTGCCCTCTTTGTTTTTCCCCTCTCGCTAGCATGTCAGGGTTTCATAATACTCTCTCTGTATTGCATCAGTCTGCCGGCCCATGTATTCGGTGCCAATTTTAACGTCATGACTGAAGCGAGCTAACGCACAGACAAAATAATTCAAAATAAATAAAAAAATTTATAAATATACAAATAAATCTATAAATGAATCTATAAATAAGTAAAATAATCCAAACGTCTCCAGTAATTCCCTGTCAGGTGTTGATCATCAGATGGTGCTGAACTTTGGGCGGCGGCTGCGTCGAGTTCGTCGGAAAAGCTACGCGTCATTGTGGCCCAGGTCGCGGGGTTTGGGTCCTTTTGTGTGGCCGGATGGTGGCGAGATGTTTGCACGTAACAAGCTTTGTGTTGTTCGGTTACCATGTCATTGCCCCGGGGGTTCCTGTTAAACCAGGCCTCGCCAGTCGAGGCTCTTTGATACCAACAGGCCCCATTAGACGTCCCGTTTAGGCACATTAGTTCCAGCTCTGACTGGGGACGGCCCTCTGCCCGTTTGTCTGAGGTAAAGACTTGGCTTCGCGAGTGGGAAGTGAAGGCAGGTGGTAGCGTCTGCAGCTAGGCCTTGAGCGCGGAATACGCCCGACACACCGGAGAACCGCACGTCCGCCTTCTCCCTCGTCCTTCGTGCGAGCTCGGAGGCACAGGCTCGAACATCTGGAATATTCTCCTCGGTCTTTGGGCGAGTGCGCGAACGCTTGGCTCTGCTTCAGTCCGCCGCGTTCCCGTTCCCGCCTCTGCGTATTCTCTACTGAAGCGGGCCAGAGGAGGTTTGTTTTGAGCGGCAAGTACGCGCATACACAATGAGCATTGAATTCCCATGCACCTGCTCCACCTCCCCCGATGCCAACCGCTCATCAAGTCTTCAGCTCCCGCCTGATTATCCGGCCTGTTTGGAGAACCCCGGATCCTTTTCCCTCCTTCCGCCCCTGAGATTAGCTACTCTCATGTCGCGCGGGCCGGCGTGCCCATTGTGGGCCAGCGTCTGTGCCAGCCGGGCATGAGGTAGCCTTTTGTCTTCGTCTTGCGGATTAGCTAAACCGTCATATGGACCAATGGCCTGCGGGCGTCCCAGTGAGACCATTTTGCACCCTTGGACACACGGCCATGCTGGTTGAGATTAGCATGTGCAAATGCTGCGTCTTTATCTAATCTGTCTTCACATGCTATGGCAAATGAGGATGCAGACTAATGAGGAAGATACATAGACTACTATGATGCGTTCGTTCAGAATCGAAACTTGATACTGGATAAGTCAACCTATGTGCATTTCTTTGGTTGTGTGTCACCACTAATCTAAATAATCCTGCTTGTTTCGAGTGCCGTGTCTGGCAGAACGTACAGATGAACGGGTGACAAGGCGTGAACACCGCTAACTCCTGAGACGGAGCTCAGAGGATCCAGTCACTGACAGCACTGGTTCCCCGCTAAATGAGGCGTTTCTTTTTCTGATAAGCCCTGCACTCGGTTTTACAACAAAGGTTTTGTTGCAACTATATTTTTAACATGATACCAGTCGAATAAGAGTGAGTTTAGTTTTGTGGCTCCATCTGGGATTACTTTCCAGATGAATCTGAACCTCAACTGACCAGCCGCCTATTGCGACAACTGACCACCCATCTAACCTGACAACTGACGTTCTCACCCCCATATCCTGGTTCATTTGCCAGGAAGTAATCGATACTCCCCAGTAGCTAGCTGGCGATCTGGAGTAGCGACCCAGCAGATCGTTCTGAAAGGTTATACACCAACGAGTATGTCTGCAAACTCCTCATCGTCGCTGTATTTTACCCAGCCTTCATTACGTTATTGTGATGTTAATCTACACACACACACACACACACACGCACACACACGGAAGACGTTCTGGATTAGATAAAGGCTGATGGTGATTCAGCATTTTTAAATTCCCTGACTCAGGTGGCAGGCGTGTTTAAAATGCATGTATTCACCAAGTGAAGTCTATTGAGTTGTAGAACGTATCAGTTTTCCATATATCCCGGTTTGAAGACTTCCAGGATCCAGAGTAAATTTGCGACAAAATCAAAGAATCCACAGAGTCGGGTTTCTGGTAAACCTGGGAATTAGAGTGTGGAAATGACCTGCCCTCTGAAACACTACCAAAGCCATTACAGTTGGAAGCAGCGCCATATGATTGCACATGCCACGGAAAGGGCCCCGGGCGTCGGCTCCGCTGATTGTAATAATGTTCCATTGACTGCAATCAGAGCGGGCGTGGACAGTCGCAGGCTATGTGACAGTGCCCCCACCCCCCCAGCCGGGCTACCATCTCCAGTGTAGAAGGTTTTGCGGTGGAGCTACGACCGGAGTGGTTCTGGAGTTGACACGCAGACTCGAACTGACGCTCGAGCTCCCTCCAGTATCATTCTCTCCCCCAAGCGTCCCCAGCCTCCCTCCCTCGACCGTCGGCCCAGAGGTCCGTCGACGCCAGCAGGAAAGCGCTGACACACTGTGAACGCGCGGTCATTACCGCGACCGTTGTCTCGGTGGTGTCAGGAAAGGCCTCCCCACCTCCCGCTGACTCTCCCTCCATCCCCCCCGTCGCTGAGCTCTGACCCGAACGGTGGAGTAGAGTAGCAGCACAGATGATATATTTACCGGAACCTGCCGACATCTGCAACGGCAGTCTAGGAGAGGGAGGAAATTAGGTCAGGAACAATGCAGGTGGTGTCATCGATTGCTGAGGTAACATTTTGACGCTGTTGCTGAGAATTGAGTTGGCGACCGCTATTCCCCGCAGAAACACAAGGGTTGCCTCCGTCCTCCCCGTCGACGCCCCCTCCCCTCCGGCGCCACCCCCTCCCCTCTATCGCCGCCCCCTCCACTCGGAGGCTGCCCCCTCGCCTCTGTTTTACGCCCTCTCCCCTCCGTCGCCACCCCCTCCGTCCACACCCTTCCTCCAGGGCTGTTGAGGCTGGACCGGCCTGTGGAGAGAGGAGGGCTCTTCAGAGTGAGGGGTCTTCAGCGGGCGACACACCGGTGGGAAGCGTTTATCTGTGATTAGAGCAGATTGGATAAACTAATCCTTGAGAAGTGAGCCGCTTCAAGGGGCTCAGCCTCAGGTTCTGCCTTTGCCACAGCAACACCACTCTCCCTATCACACACACACACACACACACATTCTCCAGTGTGGGAGCACATAACACATGGACGACACATTGAGTCACATAAAAGTGACGTTTAAACAAGTTTATGTACGAATGCACATGTGGGCACACACACGAAGTAGGCACACACACACACACACTCACACACACACACAAACACTCAATCCGTGCAGCACCACCTGCTAACCCGCATCAATAATATTTTCTTCTCCCCTGCAGCTCATTAGGGATTAGGGAAATTACCCGGAATTAAAGAAATATGTTCTTTGATGGCCTTTTTTCATGCTCACCGAGGCACACGGCGCAGCTGCCGATTCCTTTTGGAGTCAAAGAAAGAAAGACCAGAGCGATTCCTTTTGGAGTCAAAGAAAGAAAGACCAGAGCGATTCCTTTTGGAGTCAAGGGAGGAAAGACCAGAGCGATTCCTTTTGGAGTCAAGGGAGGAAAGACCAGAGCGATTCCTTTTGGAGTCATGAGAGGAAAGACCAGAGCGATTCTTTTTGGAGTCAAGAGAGGAAAGACCAGAGCGATTCCTTTTGTAGTCAATCGGCGAGATAATGACACCTCTGTACGGCCAATTTGCACTGTTACGTGTCACTGGGTGTGTAGAATCGGACTGGTCTGGACAGGTCAGCACAATATCACTATGCCCTGCTAC
Source organism: Dallia pectoralis (assembly GCA_029465975.1). Taxonomy (NCBI): domain Eukaryota; kingdom Metazoa; phylum Chordata; class Actinopteri; order Esociformes; family Umbridae; genus Dallia; species Dallia pectoralis. The sequence goes on along the minus strand of CM055748.1, from coordinate 3,158,662 downwards.
GAATATTTTATAATATTTTATCACGCTCGGCTCATGAGACCACGACCCTGCCCTATGCTGAGCTCTGATTGGCTCTCTGTTTTCTACGCCGTGGGATGAGTGTGTGTGTGTGTGTGTGTGTGTGTGTGTGCGTGAGCAGGCAAACGGGTGGCAAAGCTTAGCGAGGTAATTGCAGCATCCAACCACACTGTGAGCTCAGGTTCAGCGCTGTGGAAACACAATATGCTCTCCTGGCCCCCTGTAATCAGGGAATAATTATCTTGGATTCAACTGCAATTTCCTTACAGCTTTGTTTTTATTGACGTAAATCTCCAGTGGACGGCGATGTGTGCTAGCTTGTAGTGAGTGAGCTCCAGCGGTCCTCACTTTGAGAGACTTGGGGGTTAGCGGTTGGGATTAGTCTAAATGTCTGTCCAATAGTGTATGGATTGCTTGAATGCACTTGATTTGTTAGCCAATAGCCCGCTTCATGTATGCAGATGATCCTCTAGCAACGTGACGATTGGCTAAAAGGGCGGCAGGATTCCCGTTAACACCACCGCCGTATCCTTGTTGACGTCCGACTTTAACACAGCCGTCTCCTTGGTGACGTCAGACCTTAACACAGGCGTTTCCTTGGATACGTCAGACCTTAACACAGCCGTATCCTTGGTGATTTCCAACCTTAACACAGCCGTTAACTCGGTGACATCCGACCTTAACACAGCCGTATCCTTTCATTTGGCTGTAGTCCAGGGCATTTAAATGGTGCGATCACATACGCCAGAGCGTATGTGCGAGTGTGTGTTTGAGTAACTGGGGAATTGGCATTGTGTGCGGACAATTGCATCTGTTGTAGCAATAGCCTGTGCGAAACATCTGCGGAACAAACAGTCTATGGACCTCACAGCCGGCACAGGGAAGGGATTGGGTCGGACAGAAGCTGTCAGTAGAACAGCGGTTACTCTTTGTGCAGCCGATCGTCAGATGAAGCACATTGTTCTACATGACATCTGGCGGTAAGGCGAATGGGGCTCTACGGCCCTGACGTCTCTGTGCTGACTGCGACTCATAGTCGAAGTCGTCTCGAGATATCTTCTTAAATATTACATTCTACGTCCACTCCGGTCGTATCCATTACGTGGCGCGAAGGAAATGCGCCGCGTTCTCGCTCATTTGGTGTTCAAAAGTCGATTTTGGACGCTGGCTTCGGCGGCGTTTCTGCACGACTGGCTTCCGGCGACAGGGAAAAGCGGGAGGATATGGGGGATGTGTGGAGAGGCAGTTGGTTCCGGACTCTCCTGAGTCTTTGGGCCGGCCCCAACCACTGCAGCCAGGCCAGAGCATCTCTCTGTAGTCAACACAGTGTTGAGGAGTCCTACGAGGCACCAGAACCAGACAAACCCACAGCAGAGGGATTTCAATAATAAGTCTGGCTGCCCGGGGAACACGTCGGATTATTACGACCTGTCCAAAATAAACCCGTCCGGGAATCGACCACAGTCGTTTGATTTTTAATGGGGTTTTGGTTGCTAGGGGGAGATTACGTCACACGATTTGTGCTGCCGTTCAGAAGTCAAGGCTCGTTTTTGTTGGCCTTGTTGTCATGGAAATGAACACCTCTGGTTTTTCTGTTTATGTGGAACCCTACCCCTGCAAGCTCAGCGATTATGTTCACACACCAGGAGGACTTTGAAAATATATATATTTTTAGTTTTTTCCGTCAGGCTAATGTCTGTTTGGGTGTAGAAAATGTGTTTGTTGTTTGTAGTTTTTAGTTTTTGGGAAGCAGAGCTTCAGCATTTAAAGGTGTGTGTGCCAGCGTCTGCTTATGTGTGTGTGTGTGTGTGTGTGTGTGTGTGTGTGTGTGTGAGGTCTTTTTGTGTTTGTGTCTATCTGTCTGTCTGCGTGTGGCTGTCTTTGTGACTGTTTGTGTGTGTGTGTGTGTGTGTGTGTGCTTGTGTGCTTGTGTGTTAGTATAAGTGTGTGTGTGTGTTTCTCTGTGTGTGTGTGTGTGTGTGTGTGTGTGTGTCTGTGTATTTCCTTCTGTCTGTGGTGTTCCTATGCAAATGGTTCTTTGGGTTTTATTGATAACATATGGAGTTAGAGAGGCGTAACGGAGAAAGATTGACACATCCTCCTCCATCTCTTTGTCCTCCAATGTGTCTGTGTGTGTGTGTGTGTGTGTGTGTATTTGCATGGGTGTGTAGTGATAGGATGTGAGTAAAGGTTCCCTCTTAGCCACCATTAATTGGCATTCCCAGAAGACATATGACAAACTTGTTTAATTTCTAGAATACCACCTCACAGTTACAGAGCGGTGTTGGTAGAAGGCTTCGTTTATCTTGTATTGAATATAGGGTAGAGTAGCACAATGTGTCCATGTGTATTAGTGTGGATATCATAGGGTATTGATATTAAAATAGGAGAATTTAGCACAATGTGTTAGTGTTTGTTAGTACGCGGTCAGTCGTGTTGGTTTGGATATGATATGGTATTGATATTAAAATAGGAGAATATAGCACAATGTGTTAGTGTTTGTTAGTACGTGTTCAGTGGTGTTGGTTTGGATATGATATGGTATTGATATTAATATAGGAGAATTTAGCACAATGTTTTAGTGTTTGTTAGTACGTGTTCAGTGGTGTTGGTTTGGATATGATATGGTATTGATATTAATATAGGAGAATATAGTACAATGTAATAATGTTTGTTAGTACGTGTTCAGTAGTGTTGGTGTGGATATGACAGATTGCTCTACTGTATATGATAATATCTATATGTGTTCACACATCAGTAGGTCGTCTCTGCCAGTCAACTGAAAGTGTCTACTGAGAGAGGAGGGGGCACGCTCACATAGAAGCCAATGAATAATCCATGGGTGAGAGTGTGTGTGTGTGTGTGTGTGTGTGTGTGTGTGTGTGTGTGAGCAGGAACACCGGGGGAAGTGAGGGATGGGTGAGCGTCTTTTAGGCCCGGGGTCAGAGTTCACAGGGCCGTTGTGCCAGGGGTGTGCAAATGCAGCCGGAGCGCTACAGGAACGCCCTGGTGGACCTTTGATCCGGCCCGGATTAGCCCTCCGGGATGAGGCCTCGTCCGTCCCGCTGTCTCATGTCTCCTCCCGTCGTCTCTCTCATCTCCCTCTGTTCCTCCCGACTTCCCCCCCGGGCAACCTGAGCTGACGGAGTGGCGTCGCGGCGTTTCCCTCCCCATTATTGGGTATTTTTGATTGATTGATAGACGAGGCTCGTTTGAACTTAGCGGCTGATGAGTTAGTGATTTTCCTTTGTGATGCCCGGATGGCTCGTTCGCCGTGCAATCGATTTGTGTTTATGAGTGATGTCGACTCAGTACATGAGCTCTGTCTGGGAAACGTATCAGTCCATAGATTAACACGCCACTTTTCTGCATGATATCGACCTATTGTGTCATAGAAGGCAAGAGGAACCCCACGTTGGTTAAAACCAGGCGTTGAATAAAGTGTTACATGTGACAGAGCCGTGAGGTGGATCCTTCCTGGGCTGGGTTTTGACGTGGTTGTCTAAAAGGTGTGATGGCAGTTGTGGTAAGAGCTGTTTCATTGCCTGACACCAGCGAGAGTGCCCTCAGACATTGTGTATCGCCCATAAACCCCAAACAAACGCCAAGCGTCTCGTCGCTCTTATGCATTGGTTAACTAGTTGCCATAAAGGTCGTATCCGTCGTTACCAAGGCTTTGAGCCAATCGTCGCTCAGCGACTAGGCCGCCCAGTTCATAATAGAAAATAATTCACAATTCCTCGAGTGGCAAATTAGTTTTCCTCCCGATCTGTACGGAGACTTCGAATGTGCACTCGTCTTCCTTTTCACATCCGCAGCTTTTATGTGGCAATCAGGTCTATTTGACGGATAGAGATTTCAGTTGGAGAACGGAAGATACGGACTTTAATGGGCATCTCTGCTTTAGCTGCAGCTCTGGCCTCGGGGATACGGGACTGATGGTCGCACTTTCCCCCAAAAAACGTCTGTCGCTGATTGACCGTGACATTTTCTTGGGCATCGACAGCCGTTTCCATTTCTATGTGAAGGCTTAGCCCAAATCTGACTGTTTCTTCTTTTCCATTCTCGTCTCTCGCTGCTTTTTGGGTCCTTCATTGTGTTGTTTAGCAGGCTACCCAGAGAGAGAGAGGTGAAGGCCTCGTTCTAAGCTCTGTGATTGTGACAGGTTTTCTCGCCGTATTTAAAATCTGCCTGAAGAAAATATGCAAATTCTGCCCCCGACTTCCCCTCTGCGCTAACGGGTGGCTTTTTCTTCTCCCACCAAAGTTGTCGTAAAACAAAAGCGGTGTGCGATGAACATGGAAATTACATTTGTCTCAATCTTTCATGTACTGAAAATATAAAAATTAACTTGTTTCGATTACGTTTTTAACTATGCAGTGTTTGTTTGGAGTGTGTCCACTCTGTATGTGGTATCTTCGCCCAGTCTGTGAACACACTGAAGTAAGGCGACTAAACACGCTATTATTTTGAATTGGTTTGTCCGTAACCACGATACCATCACCACAACATGACCCGCAGTTACCCTTTGAAGATCACAACAGCTTACAACTATTCTTCTGGATCTTCACAAAACCACCAAACTCCAGGTGAATTGTATTCAGGTCAGTGGTTGTCCTACAAACATGTGCGCGTGAGGGCATCTCCAACGCCATCCTTCGCTTAACGAATTGCTCGCTAAAGGATCCCACCGTGTCGAAGAAACAAATTGTCTCTCAGCGCTAATGCAATTCAACTGACACTTCCAGTTTCCGTCGCACCTGTCTGCAGGATTTATTGTTTAGTACAGCGTGACTCGTGTAAAACCTGCATATTAACCGTGGTTACTTTGAGTAATGGGAGAAAAAAGCTCTGCTCTTTGCCCTCAGCGGGTATGACTACAGAATCATAGCTCACACAGAGCCTTTTATTTTCTGTCTCGACTCAAATGACATGTAATCAACGAATAGAATCCAAAAAATTACAAAAACACAACTTTTTGCTTGAGTGCTTGCTAATCATCAGTGAGTGGCTATTTTGCTGGTATTTTTTGATGTAGCCGCATAGTGTGGTTTAGAGCTCCCTGCTGATACCTGGAGAACACAAGCTCCAACCTTACCTCATAGCGTGGTGTAGAGCTCCCTGGTGACACCTGGAGAACACAAGCTCCAACCTTACCTCATTGTGTGGTGTAGAGCTCCCTGCTGATACCTGGAGAACACAAGCTCCAACCTTACCTCATAGCGTGGTGTAGAGGTCCCTGGTGACACCTGGAGAACACAAGCTCCAACCTTACCTCATTGTGTGGTGTAGAGCTCCCTGCTGATACCTGAAGAACACAAGCTCCAACCTTACCTCATAGCGTGGTGTAGAGCTCCCTGGTGACACCTGGAGAACACAAGCTCCAACCTTACCTCATTGTGTGGTGGAGAGCTCCCTGCTGACACCTGGAGAACACAAGCTCCAACCTTACCTCATAGTGTGGTGGAGAGCTCCCTGGTGACACCTGGAGAACACAAGCTTCAACCTTACCTCATAGCGTGGTGTAGAGCTCCCTGGTGACACCTGGAGAACACAAGCTTCAACCTTACCTCATAGTGTGGTGGAGAGCTCCCTGCTGACACCTGGAGAACACAAGCTCCAACCTTACCTCGCCCAGCGTCTCAGCCCACAAGTGGATCTCTGACGCGACACTTAAATAGTTCTCCTTGGCCTCCCACAATGGAGGTATAATGGTTATCTGCAGGCCATCCAGGGGACAAGGGAAACATAATGGTCTCCCGGGGTCAGAGGTCAAAGGATTAAGCAGTTGTCAGGAGGAGGGTGGAGGATAGAGAATGCGCTAATGGTCCGAAACAGGCTTTTGCTCTAACCCCCGGGACACTGCCGAAATGCCAAGTGTCTTTCCTTTGCCGGACGGGGATGGGAGGGATGTCTGGTTTTTTTAACAAGTCATCAGGCACATTTTCAACCCTGTTGCTAAACCTCGTCTCTTCCTGTCTCCTCTTCTGTTCCATGTCTCCTCCATGATGTCTCCTCTCACCTCACCAACGTGTCCATCGCAGGTAAGTGCATGAACACCTCTTAACAACACACAAACTGACATATATCTCTGACCTCCCACACGGTTAGGAGTTTCCCACAGGTGTTAATCTGCACAGGCCCGTGCGCTGATTCAGATGGAGATACGGGCAACTGAAACGGGCAGGGATACGGGCTGGTTGGGCTTAGTGAGGTACTGCCTTTAACAGGATAGTCCAGATCTTAGCCCCCTGGAAACAAACTGTCAAACATGAAGCTGTCTAGTTCCCCAAGCCTGGGCTAATATTTGTTCTGGGTGCAAATCTCGGTGTTTGTGTGTGTGTGCGTGTGTGCATGTGTGTGTGTGTTTTTTTAAGGCCTGCTGGCAGCCCACTAGTTGGAGACGTGAAATATTCTTAAAAGAGCGATCTGCAATTGCTACCTTTAGTATCATGTTAGTATTAAAGATGTCTTTCAATCTGTAGCATCGGCTGTACATTGGTGAGTGGTTCCATAGGAGAACATTCCGTTAATGGTTCAACAACTGTTGATTGCCACTTTAATTGGCGGACACTTTGGATTGAAAATTCAACCAGATCTGGGTATAAGCATGTTTGACTGTGTGTGTGTGTGTGTGTGTGTGTGTGGGTGTGTTTGCGCGCGCCCACGTTATACCTGGAGTTTGATCTGGGATGCGTTTCACCAGACGGGGGCCTGAGGTGAGCAACAGCTGACAGACCTGATGGGGTCACGGGGTCGGGGGGGGGGCGTGTTTACAGCACGCGTCCCCCACTCAGCGTCACCAGGGGACTGGGGACATGGGACCCCTGGGGGCCATTAAACCCAGAGTGATGAAGACCCATATGCCCCTCTCTCCGATCAGCACGACACAGGAACAAATCCATATTGTCAATTAACAGACTGGGTTAATTCCTGGAGTGGAGGGTCCTTGGACGACCTCCTGCTGTTAGTGAGGTCCGTGCAAACGGAATGGAATGTTTTGCTGCATACACATTGATTGTTCCTGTTGGTGTCTCTCGCTCTCCATCTATCACTCTCTCTCTCTCTCTCTCTCCCTCTCTCTCTCTTGTTCAATTGCATTTCAATGCTTAGAGCTTCATTGACACGGGACCCAATTGCTCGTGTTGCCAAAGAAAATGGATTTTCACCCGGCGGATGGGCTTTTCAACGTGTCATCTGTTATCTAATTATGACGTGATATTAATACCCTGGTATGGGACTCTGTAGGTCTGTGTTGTCTTGGGGGAAATGCGTTGGTGTAATGTAGAGTCATACATTTGTCAGCAGAGTAGTTAGTGTGTGCCTTGTTTTCGTGCGCGGAGTGCAGAAAGACTGTATTGCCACAAAACACAGGTCTGCCTAATTGCTCATTTCTGGGTGCAATCAATTGGCCCTGTATCTGTCTATCACTCAATCTATATAGATATAATTCTATCTCTTGTTCTCCCTTTTTATCTCTCCCTCTATGTCTCCCACCCCCGGGGGTGTTTTTGTAATCCCATTTAGGTGGTTGACTCAGTGGCGGTGATTCAGGAGGTGATTAAAACAGACTTCGTATGGTTGTGAGATTGCATTTGGGCTTCTTGTTATTCTTCTGAGGGTAACACAGGCAGATGGAGACAGTGGCTATTTAATAAACTCCACATCAGTCCCCTACTGTGCCCTGAGTCACGACAGATCTCTCTGTAGTCTCATGGTAAGCTGTAAAAAGAAAAGGTTTCTCTGGGATCTTCAAGGGTGTCTCAAAGTGAGGCAGTGGGAATGAAGATATAAGTGCGTGAAAGACTGCTTCATTTGTTGGTGTGTGTGTGTGTGTTTGTGTGTAAGTCATATTAGCTGAAATACTTCTAGGGTGTTGTAGGGTGAAATGTTCATTAGGTTGGTTTTGTTCACATGCATGAAAAACTATACTGTGTTGTTTTCGAGAAAATATGTTGGGTGTCCTGGCAAGGATGAGCTTGACTATCTGGTGTGTCAGGCATGTCGTTCGGTGTACAGCTATGCCAGTTGATAAGGGCTCGTCCTCTCTCGCTTGTCTTCCGGCATTGCCTCATGGCATAAACAGAGGGAGAAGAGCGGGGAAATGGAACAGCATAAAGGTGCCATGTTTCATCTGTCCTCCTGCGGTCGATTTTACTGACATCAGGAGAGACGGGTGACGGGGTGGTCTGGAGACAGCCCAACGTTTGTTCTGTTCGGTCTCTGACGGAGAGCAGTGGTGAGGCAGACATCCTATATATAGTAGAGAAGCGCCCGGACGTCAACAGTGCACTGCTTTATTTCTCTAGACCGCTGGACTACAATACGGTGTGCACTTGTAGTGTCTTTTTTGAATATGCGCGCGTACGAGCGTGCGCGATGGCGTGCGAGTATATGTGTTTCCACGTGTGTGGGAGTTGGAAGAGGCACCTCCTGGGTGTTTTGACAAAGTGGTTCGGCGAATGCTTAAGGATATCAGGAAGCTGTGATGGAGGGAACTCGCCATAGCTGTCCGCCTCTTTGCCTGTGTGGGAGTTGGGATTTGTGGACAAGTTACTCACATTGAGCTTCGCCATTGTTGGTACTTACTCGCGGCGGTCGCCGTATAGAACGGCCGGCGAATGCTTTTAGAGGTCCGTCGTGGCGAGTAAATTATACTGCGTTGGTCGTCGTCGTAATGAAAACAAAAAAAATTTGAGAACGAAAAATTGTGAGAACGGGTTGTTTCTTTTTATGAGCTAACCGCTTCTGGGGCCTAGAATCTGAACATCGGGGGTGTGACGTTTCTCACCTTTTACCCTCGCGGAATTCCTCGCTCATCCAATCCTCTCCTTTTTCCCACTGTCATTTACTCCTCTCCTCGCTTTTCTCCTCTACACTCATCTGCGCCCGAGGACTAGAAATCTCAGATAAAAAACAAAACAGTCCAGACACACACACACACACACTCCCACTGCTTGTCACTTTTTCCAATTTCGACTTCACTAGTGGAATAAAACAGAAAACACTTCCGCAAAGCGTTTCGCAAATCCCCCGGGCTAAAATATCACCTCGGATTTTTCCAGTTTTCTTGATTTCTTGCCGCCTCTTAGGCACACGTGAGGGAGAGACGGCGATAAAACGGAGAAGTGTCTCTTCAGAGAGGTCCTTCTCACCCTGGTATAAGGAAGGAATACGACGCGGAGTCTGTTCAGTAACCCTGTCAGGACCTGGCCCTCCGGAATAGAGAGGTCTCGAGGATGAATGCTTTGTCTCTCACAGCCGACCTCTGCAGTCTCTGCTGATAGCACAGGCCCACAGGCTTAGCGTGGGCAAGCTGAAACACACTCCGAGGGCGGGGTGGGGGATGTGGTGTGGGGGCGTTCATGTTATTGTTGCCAGTAAGCACTAATTATTTATTTGAATATTCCGGTGCATAACGGATTCGTGCGGTCGATCGTTAAGACTGGAAACGATGTGCAAAAACCGACGCTTTTTTCGGGAGATTAGCGAACGGAGGAGAGTGTCCCAGAGTGACATCCTTCGCTAGCCCTGAGCTCTCTCTCTCTCGCATGCGCAAACACACACTCATACACACACACACTCATACGCTCACACAGATCCCGGTGCCCGCAGGAGCATACAACATCCTAGACCTTGGTTTTAATCCTCTCTCCGATCCTTCAAATTGCATGGTGCCTTGGCCTGTAGCTCCTGTTTGGTGAACTTTGACCGCTGAGGGGGAGAAGCACTTTTCCCGGACAAGTTGCTCGTAGTTTGGCTCAGATATACAGTTCTAGTTATGCCGCAAATGCCTCTCTGCTGTAGTCGAAAGGCTTCAGCGATGCCAAACTCAATCGCTGAAGTCGGACAAGACCACCGCTGACGTCGAGGTCTTGTCCGTGTCGACCGAGTCCGGTCTGAGGTAAAAAAAAAACGGTAAAGACATCGAAGTTCATCTGCTTCCTGAGCTGGGAGTCGACAGTAGCTGCGGGACTGTAAATCCACGCCTCAGCTCTCATCTAGCTAATAGCCGGTACCTCGCGCCACTGCCCCCCTGATGAAGTTCCAGAAGAACAAGTGTCCTCATTCTCTCCCTGGCATTTCGGCTGTTGTCATTATTGCCGTTTTATTGCTTTTCCCTCTTAATGAGTCGGAGTGCGAGGCGGCGCAATTATCAGACGAGGCCATTGGGCCGCGTCTCCACGGCGACGTCTCGCACGGCGCCATGTTATTATTGCTAGTCAGGTTACGGCGGGAATCTGCTGAGCTAATTAGAAAAGAACAGCCCGGGAGCCTCTTGGACCCGGCGTCGAGACTGCAATTGAAATAATTAGAACGCGTTGCCTAAGAACGCGTTGAAAGAGCGGCGTGACCACGTTTGTTTCTAGCGCCCCCTGGCTGTTGCCTCCAGTATAAACAACGCCGTGAGCCGCAGACCGGGGTGCGTTCGTTATCGCAGAGAATTCCACGTATGGAAAGAGGGCTTTGTGTGAGTGCGTGAGCGTGTGTGTGTTTTGGCAGCAAGTGGAGGGGGAATTGGACCTGCCAATAGAGTGTTGTTTAAGTACACACCGGGTCATTGGGCTACTGAAGCCCGGGCTGTGATGCTGCCGTGAGGCCCGGGACGATGGGAGCAGGTGAACTCATCCGGGACGGGGGGGGGGGGACAGCTGGTTGTCTGCGATGCTGGGACCACCTGCGGAGGGAAGTGTGTGTACTGAGGATGGTGGGGGGTTGTGTCTCCCTCTCAGATCAGATGGGACCACGGCTAGATGCACCAATCACATTGCGGCCATATTTCATTTCCAATTAAAAGCAAACATCAAGGTGCGCACACTGTAGAATTTTTTTTTGAAAACTTACCGGCTGGTAGTTAGAGTTCAACCCCCCACCTCCCCACCCCCATGAGAACCTGTTTGTAGCTTAGCGACTGTTGTCCAACGACTCTGCCTTTCGTGTTTTCCGCGCGTTGTGCGTACGGTTTTAGACGGTGACTAGCATAATCGTCGTTGTCATTTTCGTCTCCAGCGACTCCCGTCGTTGCTTGGTGTTAGCGGGTTAGAGCTCGGTACCAATTAAGCCCGCACTACGGAATCCCACGGGCGTGTAACTGTTCCTTGTGTTGAGGGGCAGCCCGTAGCAACGCAACCAGTGTGTCACACTCTTGGCCAGTCCGCTCGTAAGCGGCGGCTGGCACACTGTGGCCAATTTCCCTCCCCTCTTGTGCACACACACACACACACACACTCATCACACACACACACACACGCACAACCATTAACTCCAGCACCCCTTTAATCCTGATTGAACAAAACAGTTGGAGGCGTGAGTCATTTCCGAAATAAATGGAGAGACCATTCACTCGCCCGGAGACGGCAGTATTTAACACTGTCACCCAGGGTAGCCAGAGGCCAGGAGGCTCAGTGCGAGAAAGGACCTATCTAACCTCCGCAATCGCTCATCCGGGCGACGGCCTTAAGAAAGGGACGGGCGAAAGAATTGAGCCGGGGGAAAGATGGTTGGGATGGGACCCGGCTCAGACCCGGCTTCTCACTGTGATGGATAGAACGGGTTGAAACAGGAAGTCAGGACCTGGCGACTGAGGAGGAAAGCCAAAGACAAGACGAAAATACGAAATTATCCATTACTGGTGGAAAGGAATTAGTCGGATTGAGGGGTCGGGGGGGCGGAGAAAACGCGGAGGAGATCGCAGGAGATGAAGCTGGGGGTGGAGAGAGACAGATGAAGAGGAAGCTCGTCGTGAGGGTGGAGGAATAAAGGTGTGATTCTGGTCAAAGAAGATGGAATTAAGCCTGCTGGCAGATGGGATTGTTAACCAGCCACCCAGCATCGCAGACAGACTGGAAAGCGCTTGAAAGTGTTCGGCCCTCACCCACTGTCTCTCTGTGTGCTGCGTGGCTGGTGACAGGGGGTACAGGACGGGGGGTACAGGATGGGGGGTATAGGGGGATTATGAGTTGTGCCAGGCGGGCCAGGGGTTGAGATGAATGGCTGCCCTTAAAGGATCCAAACGCGGCCGTTAGCGTTCCCACACGGGCCCGGCTAGATGAAACCGGCAGGCCCGTTTGATTCGCGCGGCTTGCTTTTTTCCGTATCGTTTCTCTTTTTGTTCCTTTGTTTTGTCAGGACACAAAGACACTTCTCGTCTCGTCTTCGGTTGGGAGACTGCTAATTAAGCCAATTCACGGCTCTCTTATCACATGGTGTTTTTAGTACTATAGAAACCTGCTACCTCATAGTGGTAGGAAGTACAGCGTGAGTAAGAAAAACACCCAGAAGGCACTGACACATTATCCAACAGTTAATTACATGTTTCAGGTAAATGTTTACTGTAGGTTTGCACACAGTTCCATTCACCTTCAAATAAGTACAGAATTCCTGAGCGTTGGTTTGCAGTGACACGTTCCATGATTCATCGTCCGTCGTCCCAGACAGGTATCAGCCAAGCGCCCTGCCGTTATTCCGGCGTAGAGTAACGTAGAACATCACGCGATCACCCATCGGTTGCCACGGTAGCAAATAACAGGGTCTGGAGCGAGAGGCTTTGTAGCAAAGGCTTTCTGTGGCTCTTTCCCGCCCAGACCGTGCGTAATTAACTGTGTCAATCACGACGAAAGCACGGAAGCTACAGACGGACGGACAGACGGACAAGCGGGCGTTACAGATGGCGCCAAGAACAGGGTGTGGTTGGATGAATTGTTGAGGACTACATGGGCTTTGTTGACGTGATTTCTTTTGAGTGTCACCTCCGTAAGGTATTGTGGTGAAGCATAACGTGACAACGACATTAGCCTCAGCGGGGCGGCTGTGACTCCGCGTGATGTCTGTATATTGACGTCCGTTAAATCCTCCGTCCTGGCTGAAGGTAAAATTCAGCAGAGTGGCGGTGGCGATGTGCCTGGACCCCGGACGGACTGACAAGAAGATGACACGTCAGACGGCCACTTCAGTCGAGTACCGCCCACCTCGTTCGGATGCGAGCGTTCGCCGCGTGCACTCGTAAAACTCCAAAGAAACCGGCGGATTTGAGGAAAAAGAGTGTACTTGGCCTCCACCCTGGCTGATTCCCTTTTCTTTCGTGCCGCTCGTGTTTGCTTAGCGTCCAACAGGGGACTTGGCTAAGGGCGTCCAGGGGTGCCTGATTAAATATTAATAGAGACACATGATCGATTTCCGTCCAGCTGCTCTTGCTCCTGTTGAGAGGAGAAGAAAGGCCAGCGCTCAAACCTGCTGGGATTACGGCTCAACAAGGGCTGCCCCTCTCTCCTTTCTGGCTTTGCTCGTTCTTTCTCTGAACTATCGAGCCGGCCAGAGGACAAAAGACAGCATTTTCACCATTAGCCATTTTCTTTTGTTTCATTCTACCTCTCCTCCCACCGTCGGCCAACCCGGGAATGTGGCAAAAAACTGCCATTTTACGGTCATCGGCTGAATTAAACCGCAAACACGACCACAAACGCGTGGTTTTATCATGTTATGGTGGGACGGTTAGTAACGTCGTGGCCAGTCCAGATATGTCGGATTCCGGAGATATACGCCTGATTTCCATTCAACTCTGACCTCTCCCGGTCGTCAGACTCCAACCTACTCATCCTGATTGGCTGACACCTCAGCCGCTGTGTCTCGCCAACCTCTCCTCGCCACTCACCCTCGCTGATTAGGGCTTCCTGTCTGTCCCACAGACGAGGCCCAGCCCGGGACATGATGGTGAAGACGGCGGTGCTATCCATTTGTCTTCATCAGAGTCCGTCGGAGACAAGGACAGGGGGTTAACCCCAGAAGGCGCGCCTTCCACACATCTCACTCACTCCACCAGACGTGTTTTCCTGGAACCTCTCTTTTCCCTCTCAGATCCCATTAGCTCAGCGGCGTCTGATTGGTAAAAAAAAGCTACGATAATGGCACTGGGGTGCAAACGATGGTGTCCGTCGCGTGATGGCGGCGGGCGAGGGGTGCTTTCAGGGGTCACTGTGTGGTTCAGGGGCTCAAGGGGGGCTGGAGAGGAGCTGTCATTGGTGCAGTGGAGCGTACAGTAAGGATCCCCGCCCCCAGACCTGGTATATTTCACTGAAATTGGAGGGTGTGAAGCAGAAGAGTGGAATGACAGACACCGGCCAGTTAATGGGGCTGTCAGCACACCACTAGTTTAATGTTCCTGTGTTTTTCTCTGTGTGTTTGTGTGTGTGTGTGTGTGTGTGTGTGTGGTCGGGGGGGCAACTGAACTCCCTCATCACTCAGGGCGAATTGACGTCAGCCGGCGGTGAAATTACACTGTCTCCCGCCTTGGCGATGGACTGTAACCGTGGCGGCGAAGGCTGAGCGGTCAAATCCCGAGGTACTTTAAGTGCAGGACTGTTTTCAAGCGTTTAGAGGTCTGACAGACACTCACACACTGTCGCAAGCACAACGACCTCCGAACAGCCAAAGTGTAAAACTCTCGATCAAAAGAAGGTAGCCGGACACGCCCAAAGGTGCGCGCGTATTAAAGTCGAGCTCTGACAGCTCGATATTTCAGCGAAACACTTCAATTTGGCAAAATCTCAAAACCCGACTGACGCGATTCCAGTAAGCCAATCCATTTGATTGCCCCACACAATGGAGAGCCCGTGTACTCTGAATGTAACCGGGATGTTTTTGGAGTGAAGTATTAGCATATCCCATGGCCGCTAACTCACGGCATGCTGTGTTTTGATCTAGCTTTCCCTTTACATTCATTACATATACGTCCCCCCCATTGTTTATTTGGTCATGTACGATTAAATATTCCGCATGCAGTCCGTGAAGTGTGTCTTCCTGTGTTGTGTAGCACTGAGGGCAGTTTGACCGTACGTTGTACTCTCTGCATGAGAGACTGTGGGTTGTAGTCGCTATATGATAATGTGGAATCCGCAGGCCCTATAAAGTCTCTGCGTCCCCCGGTTAAGTGGATTGAGGATATGCTCTTTTATTTGATCTGGCTTTTACTCCACGTCTACTTGCCTGTTAGAGGTCAGCGTGCAACTCATTTCGTTCACACGCTTAAATGTTTAAAAGCTTTTCTCGGCATCCCGTTTTACCACCTGTTCACGTGCGCTCCCGTTCGAAAGTGTAGGGGTCACTTGGAATTGTCCTTGTTTTTGTTAGAAAAGGCAATTTGTTTGTCCATTAAATAACGTCAAATAGGTCAGAAATACAGTTGAGACGTTGCTATCACTGTAAATTACTGTTATAGCTGGAAAGGACAGATTTTAAATGGAATGTCTAAATAGCCGTAGAGAAGCCCATAATAAGCAATCAACAGTGCTGTGTTCCAATGACACGTTGTATATGCTAATTCATGTTTATTTGTACTTTTTCACTTCTGCAATTACAATTATGCGCAGCTGAAAACGGTTGTGCTGATTAAAGAAGCATTGGAACGGGTCTACTTTGGACTAGTTGAGTATCTGGAGCATCAGGAATCGTGGGTTTGATTACAGGCTCAGAATGGCCAGAAACAAACAACTTTCTTCGAACTGCGCAAACTATTTACATAAGAAACAGTCTGTCGATATTCTCTCTTCAGTGGAGTGTTCAGCACCGTCACCAGGACTCAATCCTATTGAGCTGTGGGGGCAGCTGGGGTGTATGGTACAGAAGACGTGTCCAACATGTAGACGGTGCTTCAGGAAGCCTGGCGTGATTCTCTTCAGATTACAAATTGATAACTACAATGCCCAACTTCTGCAAGGCTGTCGTCGCTGCATTGGAGGACTCTTTGACAGAAGCGAAGTTTGAAGGACACAATTATAATTTCAATGAAAAAAATATTATTTCTAACCTTGTCATTGAAATTTGTCCTATTCATTTTACCATATTTTTCTCTTAATAAGAAAAAGCAAGGAAACGTGTAACTGACTAAATGGTAGTGAATTTATTTTATTTATCGCGCATTTGATTTATGCCTCCTGCTGAAGTCTGTCCGACTCCCTGCTCCCCGGGATTGGCTCCTGGGAGAGGGTACAGTAATTGTGCAGACGAGGCGTGTGCGCGGGTGTTTAATATAGTATTATACGACTGAATCCGCCATTGATCCCGAGCAGAGCGAACCAAATGACTCCGCAGAGAAGCCGCCTCCCCACGCCTTCCTCGGCGTCGCCGTTAGCACGTACCTATCGGGTTATTGGATTCCTCCGTGCCATGTGATTCTCCGGTCATTTATACGAGCCTGCGCATCCCTGGTAGATTTAGCCGTTTCATTGGCGGATCGCCTGTAAATGCAGCAGTGATTCACGGCCGGTCATTTGGCCAAAGCTCTGCTGGTGTCGCGGCGAGGGGAGGTAACCGGACATGCTCCTGGTTACCCCGGCGGCTGGTCATTAATACCGGTGGCCGTGACAGACTGGGCGCAGTCCTCCAGGCTTTATTGATTCGCCCGTCTCCACAGTGCATACTGATGCAGTCCCTCCCGTCTCTTCTACCGCCTCCTCTACTAATGGCCCAGCCGGAGAGGGGGAACATAGGCATGCGGCCCGCTGTTGGACGCCATAATAGCCCGCTCCTCCGGGCTATTGACGGACTATTAATTCAGAGACCTGCCCACGGAGGGGTGAGTGATCGTAGACTATGTCAACGACAGCTTGGTTTCTGTGGGTGTTCGAACGTGTTTCATATGAACGGCTGAGGACCCCCAAGATGTTTCTTCTCATGTTGTGGGGTCTCTGACCTCCGTCTGGTTGTGGTGTGTCCGGGGTCACACCTAATGAAGACTAATGACTCATTTGTTTCCAGTGGATCACTACTAATGTTTAAGAAAAACACTGTTATCCCCTCAGCAGGCCTCCCAGAAACACCCCGAGGCCTGGGGGGTGCCCCTTTAACCCCAGGGGTCAGAGGTTAGCCCCCAAATTAACAAGGCAAGGGCCACACCTGACCTGACCCCCCCCCAACCTTCAGTGAGGCTGACGTCTTTTAGAATATCTTAACTCCCAAACACACAGACAAACCAAAACCCACGGCCCAACCTCAGCAGGTTTTCATAAAAGACTGGCAGTAAAAAGAAATGACTGTTGGTTTACGGGGGAAGATGATTTGTGAACGTGAGTGGCTGGCCCCCGGTGGGTGTGGGAAGGTGCTGTGTCAGGGTGATCGCTCTTCGGCATCATCGCCATCACACAAGGTCCCCTCAGGTTGAATCGGACATATCCGATATATTAAAGGTTCTGCGGGCCGTGCCGGATCGCCGGAGGTCCAGAATCGTATTGCCTCAGTCATATCTTTATTATTGTTTCAGTGGTGGAAGTGGCTAAACCCTAATGTATTCGGTCTGGTTGATTAGGGGAACAGCTGTGTCTGTTTCAACGCCTCTGCCACAGTCTGTTCACCTGCTGGATGACTGTCAGGCCGGAGGTCCTCGCTTCTCCTCGGGGAGCGGAGTTCTCCTTCCCCGCGTCCTCCTTCGGCCTCCTGCCTGGCCCAGCTTCACTCGTCATC
The DNA here is from genome assembly GCA_029465975.1 of Dallia pectoralis. Lineage (NCBI taxonomy): Eukaryota > Metazoa > Chordata > Actinopteri > Esociformes > Umbridae > Dallia > Dallia pectoralis. Next base: position 3,141,190 of record CM055748.1, on the reverse strand, counting down.
CTTCGCCAATGCTAATCTCAAATTGTAATTGATGAGTCCTCGTTAGCCGTTCTCACCTCCTTGAAGTTTTCCCAAACATTCACCAAATGGCTGGAGTTCTGGTGGACTCTCCATCAAAGAGCCAGACTTCACAGGGAGAGATTGAAAGGCTGGCGGTGGCCCGAGTTCGCTAATTACCGCCGCTGCTGCCTCATAGAAAGTCTACACTGCCTTCCGGAACACTGCCTCCCTGAACACTGCCTCCCTGAACACGGCCTCCCTGAACACTGCCTCTCTGAACACTGCCTCTCTGAACACTGCCTCTCTGAACACTGCCTCTCTGAACACTGCCTCTCTGAACACTGCCTCTCTGAACACTGCCTCTCTGAACACTGCCTCTCTGAACACTGCCTCTCTTAACACTGCCTCTCTTAACACTGCATCCCTACACTAGACCTCTTCTCTGGCTCGTACTCCCATGCAACTTCCACACCGGCCAGTTACGTACACAGTTCAATATTCACATTACCTTTGTGTCTATGAGTTCGATCCATAAGCCAACCGCCACTCCATTGGTTTTACAGAAAACACTGTGCAGTTTGTTTCTGGCTGCCTGGAAGTTGGAGCGACCGGCGCCTATTAAACGGACACAAAGACGTATGCCGCCATTACGGTTATAGGTTAAAAAGGCTGGCGATAGCATACTGAAAATGTCATTAGCGCTTCCTCCACCAAATTGGCCTAATTATGGCCGGAACTCGTTATTGAATTATCTTACCGTTGAGCATGTCATCCTCGTGCGCTCAATATTAGAAGGAGCAATTGAAATTCACTGCGGTATGGAATCCCTTAATGGGACGTGATCTGAACCACTGTCGGCGTTCGCTCTGGTGAATCTTCTGTCTCTTCAGTGTTTCAGAGATTTGCCAGAGCAGCCGAAACAAGATAGCTTTGTTGCGTTCATTTAACTAGAGCAACCACCTGATCAAATCACCGAGGCGCATATCAGTCCAGTTGGTTATCGTGTTCCATATAAGAGTTGGATTGTCTCCGTACCTCCTGAAATCCTCCCGGGCAAATGATGCATTACAAGTAGGTTATTCGATTTGTATTCTGGCTTCTCGGGGCCTAATTTGAAAATGACATATTGATTGAATATGTTTTTCGCCATTCCTCCCGGTGTGTGTCAGGCGCTGACGTGTGGTAGCCAAGACCTCTGTGGAATGTTGGGAGTCATTTAAATCTTCACAATCCCTTTTGATTTAATTACCCGCTATATGTGGTCGCGGCGTTGACTGAGGCGGACGAGCCGGAGTCAACCCGGGAAGATTAGCGGGGCGCCCTAATTGTGGTCTGCTTTACGGCGGAGGTCTGGTGGGTTCCATCGACCCGGTCGGATAAATACGGAGAAAATGGAGGGAAAGCGATGCGGGGACGGACGGTCGAGGTGGACGATGGGAGCCGGGGAGAAGCGAGACAGGCCTCCTCGTTACTGAAGGAATGATCTATTGATCGCCTCTGACAGGGCAGCGCGGACCGATCGATGCGGATGTGTGAGGGGAGCCTGTTAGGAGATTCTCCCAGGTCGCGCGGGTTGCCCAGACAACCGGTGCCCGCCGCCGCCACAGCCGCCGCCGGCGGAGAAATGAACTCATCACCCGGATGAGGGGACGGACGGATGGGGGGACGAGTGGAAATAATGAACGGATGGATGGATGACTGCGGGGAGGTAAAGGGAAGTTAAATATATAGGCCCTCTGGGGAACGAATGGCGGTTAGACAGCGGCGTTTCATTATTATAGAGATATCTGATGCAGCTAGAAGCCCTCAGGAATGAGCGACTGCGGACCAGACAGCCAGTGCCATGGGAAATCAAATCCTCGTGCTAATCGTATTAGCCGCTACATCTTAGCCAGCATTAGCGTACAGTAAACCCACTCCACGTGGACATGGAGAGGCCGTCATCGAGCCTTAAGTAATTGAGGACAGAAAGGAAGAGAGGAAAAGGTGGGAGGAGTCTGTGTACTTAATGAATAGGGGAGAATTAAGGCGCAATGAAGGGAGAAAAAAGAGGCGTTGGCGTAGCGATAGCGACTGCCGGTCGCTGTGGATAAGAACGTCCGCTAAGCGTCTGAAAGGTCAGCGCGAAACGAGACTGAGAGAGAGGCGTAATGAAAAAGGGTGGGCTATAAAACCGAGAGAGGGAGGGAGGGAGAGAGACAGGGAGGAAGGGAGAGAGAGAGGAAGAGGCGGGAGGATGAAACGGAGGTGGATTGTGGCGTTTGTTGAGAACGAACAGTGCGAGGACGGAGAGACTGGGAAATACGTCGTTTACACCTCTGCATCTGCAGAACGACTCTCTGCTCTGCGTACTCACACTCTGCGTACTCACACTCTGCGTACTCACACTCTGCGTACTCACACTCTGCGTACTCACACTCTGCATACTCACACTCTGCATACTCACACTCTGAATACTCACACTCTGCGTACTCACACTCTGCATACTCACACTCTGCGTACTCACACTCTGCGTACTCACACTCTACGTACTCACACTCTGCGTACTCACACTCTGCATACTCACACTCTGAATACTCACACTCTGCGTACTCACACTCTGCGTACTCACACTCTGCGTACTCACACTCTACGTACTCACACTCTGCGTACTCACACTCTACGTACTCACACTCTGCGTACTCACACTCTGCATACTCACACTCTGCGTACTCACACTCTGCATACTCACACTCTGCGTACTCACACTCTGCGTACTCACACTCTGCGTACTCACACTCTGCGTACTCACACTCTGCATACTCACACTCTACGTACTCACACTCTGCGTACTCACACTCTACGTACTCACACTCTGCGTACTCACACTCTGCATACTCACACTCTGCGTACTCACACTCTGCGTACTCACACTCTGCGTACTCACACTCTGGCATGGCCAGCTCTAATTGTTCCGCTGGGTTCATTTAAGCCGAACATGAGTGGTGTCCATTAACGAAGGTGAGATGTGTGTTGAGTGAGAGCTCACGGCAGAGTCACAGGAAAAGTCAAGAAGGTGCTACCGGTTTAGCATAAAGGCTCTTGTTGTTATTTTGGGTCACGGATTCTGACTCCACTTTCCCTGGTAAAGGATTGCATTCATGACTCATACAGACACAAATCGGGCCAACCACGACTTCGCGTATTCCTCTGGATGTCCCAATGAGACATCGATGGGTCCGCTAGCTCAGTTGGGGCACATTGGCGCTGGTGACGGCGGTACCGTGGGCTCGATAACCACTGGGGCCATTATGAAAACATGAGCCGCTCACTTATGTAGATTTCTCTGAATAAGTGAGACGTAGTGACCTGTGTGTTTAGTAAATATGACAGGCGAGCCCGGTGTGGACTCGGTTCTTATCTCCGGTCCCGTCTAACCCTCACCAAGGGTCACTCCGTTCCGTCAGCGCCGCGCTAGGGAGGTCCATTTGCATTTAGCCTTGGTAATTTGCGCCATTAAAAGCAGACACATTTGCAGAGTGTTGTCATCCTCGAAGTGATTACGGTCAGCGCTGGACGAAATTCTAAAACGGCTCTGATATGACATTGATGGCGTATATCATTATATTCTCTGTGTGAACGCGGCAAAAGCTAGGCAGGGGGCCCGCCGGGAAGGGCGTAGCCCGATGTATCTCCCTGTCGAAGTTTCTGGAGAGCAGAACCATGGCAAGGAGGAACCCTTGTCACCCTGGATGTTGGTTGTTGGCTGAACGTCTCCCTAGCCACTGCTCCTGAGTCAATAGAAAGTCCCAGAAATGAGATTAGATATCCAATAACGCTGATGGAAATGGATTGGTTAGCCTATACTGATGAAATTATCTGCGTCAATCAGCGGCTGCTTTTCTGTCTCACTCAAACTCACCGTATTCCACCCCCCCGCCCCACCCTCCATCTTGTTTTATTCTATTTATGGCAGCGTCTTAAATGATTGTATTTGCGTGTTCTGGGGCCGTGCCGAATAACGCAGGCAGCCTCAGAACGGTGACAGTGATGTACGTCTTCGCACAGGCAACAGGGAGAGATGAATACACAAGCAGCTCTTTTGACGACTGCTGCGGAGGCGGAGCAGAGGCTTGTGTGTGTGTGTGTGTGTGTGTGTGTGTGTGTGTGTGTGTGTGTGTGTGTGTGTGTGAGAGCAGCAGGGAGGCAGGAGCGATTGCCTCCACTCTGTTCCTGTCTTTAATGACGCCGGGAGAGACGGAGGTTTTGAAGACGAGGATGAAGATGGCATCGTTGTCGTGACAACATCAGTCTCAGCTTCCAGGTGCATCCGATTGAAGAGGGGCGTCGGGGGGGGGGGGTTGTGTGAGGGGGGGTGTACGTTGCGAGACATCCTCTGCCTTTTGTGTAAAAAACCCTGCCATAATCTACATTCAACGATGTGCTGTTTGGAGCAATAAGTCTTCAGTGAATCCAGGCAGTTTGGGAGAGCACTCACAGTCACATCTCCCACTCTCCTCCTTTAACATTTCACTGTACTAACACATTCAGAGGGTATGTACATATATGTCTGGACACTGTGACACTGTGGGAGAGATACAGGTCTGTGCCTATTTGCAGGCAGATCGGGACGGATTAGGCTTCGGCTGCCAAGTCATTTCACGCTCATCCGTCTGTGTTTAGCCCCCCACGGTGAATATGTTAACCCCGAGATAATGGGGGAGCTGGGCCACACCTCTCCCCCGAATTCCCAGACTCCCCCTGTCGCAAGGCCCGGTGTTCCCCAGCAGGGGGCAGGCTTACAGACAGTCTCCGGGTGTTTATTTGTTCATCTCGATGAGGTAGTTAGCCGATAGCGCGGCTGAATCTAATTGGGTTTTACTGGAGGCCCGGTTCCGCAGTACACATGTAGACCCACGGGACTGTTTGGGTCCGATCCCTCTGACACAGCAGTTGCTGGTCACACCGTCTGTTTGCCTGCATGTCTGTCTGTTTGTCTACCTGTCTGTCTGTTTGCCTACCTGTCTGTTCCAACAGCAGCCCAATGACCCTGTATTCCATGGTTTAGAACAGAGGCTTTGAAACTGCTTTACCTCACTGTTGCCATTCCTACCCTTTCGTCCCTTCGACAAACAAGGGTGCTGGGTTGTATTCCAGCTCCGAGATTCCCGAGTCACAGTCTAAACTACGAAACGTTGTCACGCGCAGGCTTACAATAGATTTGAATTGCAGTCATTTCGCTTCGTGTCATTCAAACACGACCTTTGATGTGAATGGAATTGAAATGCCATTAACGCACTCTCTGTCACCCTCGCCGGTGATCGGACCATCTCTGGTCTCTGACTACGAAACACGAACGGACGTTGGAAACACACCAACCTTTGCCGTCTGCGCTCATTTACCGAGGGGACGCAGGAAACTGTTTAGAGCAATTCAGGCTAGATTCTCGGTTTTAGGTCAGTGTTTGATTCTGCCAGATGGAGTCTGCCGTTTATGTGCTCTGCGGTTGATGACCTCAGATGACCTCCGGTCGTGGAGTGCAATCGTCTCACTCTCATCTCTCCTCTGTCGCTGTCGGTATCTCCTCCATGGGTGGATGACTCGCCAGCAATCACCGGACTAACAGTCAATTGTGAGCTCATATTGATTGGGTCACCTTATTGGTCGATCTTCCCCGAGGCTAGCCGCGTATGGTACGGTCTCCATTTATAGAACCGAACACAGGAAATACATATCGCACAACGTTGGAAATGGCCAAAGAGTCCCGCTGTGAGAAGTACTTTCACAGTTTCTGTCTCACACTCCTACAGCGACGCCCCCTGGAGTGTCACGGAGTCCCGGGAGCTCCGCCTCCTCTGTGTTTTTCTCAAGCTTCACCCCGCTACCTTGTCCCTACGATGTGGGTCATCCGTGCCAGGGGACCATATTGAATTCCCTTCCGACCAGCTGCCGAGTCGATAACGCTGACGTGACTCAGAGTGGCGCGGGGCTGAGACGGACTCGTTTATCGCATTTCTCAGGATCCTGAATGATTTAACCTGGCGAGAGAAAGGCTGGCCCAACACCCAAGAACACACGGGCACTCGGCTTTAGGTGGTGGCGCTACAGCGTTGACCCAGCCAGCACAACACCAGTGCCGTTTAATCTCACCCTCTGATGCAACGCCTGAAAAAAAATACCGGGGAGAAACATCAAGAAAAAGCAGAGGGGGGGGGCTGTGTTTTGTTCCGGTCCGGAAAATGGCTGTCAGTGGTGTTTTTCAGATTGCCTCTCATTTGCATGATAATACAAGCAGGATAAAGCTGTGTGACACACACACAAACACACACACAATTTGAGACACATTGACACGCACTAGGAACATATTACATGTGGCTTTTGGTCTGCGGGAGGCCAGATTAGCTGGTGGGCTTCCCGGGTTTATAGCCTGTCTTGGAATGAGATTCAGACAGGTGACATGTTCTGTTAGCATACACACACACACACACATTCACACACACACACACAGACTGGGTTCCATCAACCTGGGCCTAACCCAGCAATGCTGCAGTACAGCCATCAAAGGGCCAGCACCTTCATTCAGGTTAAAACAACGCAGGTAACAACGCAGGTCTTGCCGTAATGGCGTGGACACAAACTGGATTTTGAAACGAGGCCGATTGCCGCGCAGGAAACCTCTGGTCCATGTTAAAGGTTCACTTCCCTGTTCTCCGTGGGTGATGACGGTTTTATATTTAGTTCACTCCACAGAGAAGCATAATGGCAGACACGCCCTTGAGTTAAGACCCAAGCAGGCGTTCAAAGCCCTTCGTCGGCAGTTCTGTGTACATGACAACCGGTGGAACCTGGCCCTCTGTGAAAACGCTGTGTGTTTTCCTCAAGTGTTACCTCAGCAGTTTGCGTAGCACAGTGTCAGGTTGGTCATTAGGGCTGCTGCCTCGTGCTGTTGGACCACACACACTTAGAGAAGAGTAACATAGTGGAGTGTGTGTGAGTGTGTGTGTGCGTGCGTGTGTCTGCATGTGTGTATGTGTGTGTGTGAGCCCTGGAGGACAAGGGCAAATTGACTTCTATATTAGATGTTTATCCGGGTGGGTGAAACATCTATTATTACTTGGAAATCGGCCACTAGGGGCATCGTTCTGTTGTGTCTAAACAGACTGGTGGTTTGCTAGGATGCTCAGAACCGGGTGGTCGGTGGTTAAACTGCTGAAATAGTGGGGTTTTGAATCCGTCGTGGTGATTTGTTTTAGTGTTTTATACCCAAACCTGGAAACCAGAAACAGCCTACTTAGGTTCTGATCCAGAATCAGTGAGTCCTCTCCAGAATGAGAATGTGTCAACTTCGGTTCAGATAAGTTCTATCTGCTATGCAGGGCTAATGGTTGATAGCTGGACAAATGCTATGCTTTCCTTAGCCTTAACCCTGAATGTCCCTTGAGCGATTAGTATGGTTTTAGCACGCACAACGTTGAGCACACAGACACACAGACACACACACAGCGGTCATGGAATGGTTAAACGCACCGTATGTCGCGGTATGAACCGCTCTTCTGTGGTGATCGCGATGAACTCAGAGACCGGCGAGAGATACCCGCTGTCGGTATCCCAGGTGCCACCAACAACGCCGGCTACAGTCTGCCGTGTTTCTCTGCGGCGTGAAGCCAGGCTCATCAGATAAGAGCGTGCATCTCCGGCAGAGAGCTTAATTAAAAGGGGTCTGCCGGCGACGTGGGGCACCTTTTACAATCTCCCGGTGCCACTCAGCCCGCCATCACAGCTGAGGCAATTACGGCGCCGGCCCATAAAACAGACGGGGAAGGGGAGACCGGCAAATAGCAGAGGCGTTAAGGAAAAGATGAAGCCTCTCCGGGATCGCATAAAGATTCTGCCGGAGTCGGCCGCGCGGTTACGCTCCGCGGGGGGTCTCTCGTGTTCGCGAAAGTGCAGCTGTAAGAACGGCACCGTACGAGTGAGTGTTATTGAACGTGTGTGTGTGTGTGTGTGTGTGTGTGTGAGGCTCTTGGGATAGCACTCCTGCTCCTATAGAGTCACTGCTGCAGGGCGACATCCAGTAAACCACCACATCCTCTGGATTATATTTCCCTTTCAAGTCACCTCTTCAATGTCATTAGCAGAGATCCACCAAGCACGGGAGCTAGACAACTAACACTAAGGCACCTTCACACACACACACACACACACACACACACACACACACACACACAACATGACGTATACACTCGACTGTTTGTGTAGCAGAATGTGTGTGTCGTGGTGAACAGCAGTGGTTTCTTCTCAGGTCCATCTGGACAAGTGTCAGCTAGAATCAGTTCTGTCTGAGTGGCTATGACAACACTGTGTGGGTCAATGACATGCACGATAAGCAAGACTGAGAGAGAGAGAGAGAAAAAGAGGAAGAGAGGAAGAGAGGAAGAGAGGAGGGGAAAGAAAGAGCGAGAGAAAAAGGGAAAGGGAGTGCAGAGAGTGAGAGAGAGAGATGAGATGTGAAGACTGCAAGACAGAGGTATAACATACCACAGATTGGGCGAGTAGCGACCTTGATCTGGGCTTGATGTATTTTCTCTGCTCTCTGCTTTCACGTGAAATGAAGCGAAATCCAGCCACGGAAATATCTGAACTCTCTGTGTGTCTCTTCCCCGTCGTGGCACTCCCGGCTTGTCTCATCCAATCTTCCGGTTTTGGACGGATGCCTCGAGGGCTCTCGGGTCGACCGACCCGGTGCCACTGGTTGGAGGGGCAGAGATAATGAGAGGTTCGCTGTTTGCGTTTCAGCCTTTTTTCCAATGTTCCAGTGATCCGAAGTGACATAGCTGCCCAGGTCCGGTAAAACTCTGCCAGTGGCCAGGACGGACCAGGCTACACTAACATCCTCACGGAAAGCTGAAGCGCATTTAAATGTGACCTATGTGTTTTTCTGAGGGATTTCTCACGAGCGCGTAGAGAAGAGGTGTTGGTTGAACGCCTGTCTGTGTGTGTGTGTGTGTGTGTGTGTGTGTGTGTGTGTGTGTGTGTGTGTGTGTGTGTGTGTGTGTGTGTGTGTGTGTGTGTGTGTGTGTGTGTGTGTGTGTGTGTGCGTGCGTGCGTGCGTGCGTGCGTGCGTGCGTGCTTGCGAGCGTGTGAGCGTGGAATCAACTATTGCTTGTTTGTGTCTCCTCCACACCTTCTGGCTCTTCAGTGTCCAATCAGGGCTCACGGTGAGGCAATCACCACGGCCACACGTGCGTCCCTATTGGTTATCAGCGATATCAGACTCATTGTCCGTGTCTCTCGAACAGCTTCAGTTCCAGCCCTCGTCACGCAGCTGGCAGCGGCCAGACAAACAACCGCCAGAGGAGGCTGAGACAACACGGGGAAAAGTTGAGTGGCCTCCCACGAAATATTTCTTTTTTCGGGAGGGGACCAAAATAAACGCATCTTTAATTGCGGCGCTTGTTAATTAAAGAGTGCTGTGAAGAGGTGGGGGGAAGAAAACGTGGCGGCGTCTCGCCATTTATTATGCAAATGTCATCCGTTTTAGTCACAATTAAGTGATTAGAAAGCTGTCGTTCTCTTTCTTCTGCTTGTTCGTCGTCGTCGTCGTCCTTTTTTTCGGCTTTTCAGCGTATTACTGTAATGAAGCCATTACTTCACCGAGTGAATTTTAATGAGTTTTTAACTAACATTTTAATGAGCTATACATTACCATAAAGGGTGGATTAGGCCACGGTGAATATGGTGAATGTGCGTCGGTGAGGAGACGACCGGGGTTTAAGGGACGGTTCATTAAAGAGTTAATTATATTGGTTGGCCACCACGCTGTATTCCAGGGTTAGGGGGATCCAGTCCAACCCCCAGAACGGTGCTTCCTGTGTTCTGTCATTACTGGACTGAGGAAAGAGCCTCGTTAGGCCAAACGAGGGTTGCCGGGTGACAAAAAACAAGCTTTGATGGGAGGTCTGTTTGTAAACGAGTGTTTGTTTGCGTCCCGCTGCAGAGGAGACTCACAGAATGCGATTGGGTTGTGGTGTGGTGGAATTTGCTCCCGTCTGTCTTCCGTTTGGACTTACTCTGTGTTCCTCCGCTTTTTTCTCCTGTTCCGCTACTGTCTGTCCTGCTTTCTGTATCGGCATTAAAAAGTCTACATGACGTCGTCGTATGATGACGTGTGACTTTCCATCTCATACCTCACAACATGTGATTGCCTTCTCCGTACGTCCTGGTCCATCTCCAGGTTTTTATGCATGACACCTCTCCTGAGTAACTGGAATAGGAGGAGCAGTTTAGATTAGAGGTGGAGATGAGGGAAATGACTTGATCGCCTGGGCTCCAGGACTTTATTTCTGCGGGTGCAGTGTGGAGACTCCCAAGTGGAGGACTGGAGAGATATGGAGGAGAAAGGAGAGAGAGAGAGAGAGAGAGAGGGAGAGAGGGGAAGTGGTAAAGATAAAATGGGAGAAGGGGGTGGAAAGAGGCTGAAAATGTGATGATCACTCGGCTGGAGAACCTTTATTATTTCTGTCCTCAAAGACAGACAGACAGACAGCCACACAGAGAGACAGACAGAAAGACAGACAGACAGACAGCCACACAGAGAGACAGACAGAAAGACAGACAGACACACAGAGAGACAGACAGAAAGACAGACAGCCACACAGACAGACAGGCAGACAGCCACACAGACAGACAGACAGACAGCCACATAGACAGACAGCCAGGCGTCGATCTTTGTGCAACTGTTTCTCTACGTCCAACCTCTGACCCCGTGGGGTGCATATCTCTGCATTTGGATCCGGGGCCAGAGGTCACCACCAACCACTGAGGTCCAGATAAGCTGTGTGTGGCGACACCGAGATCAGCCAAGGAGACAAACAAACCATCCTGGCATCCTCTCGTCCCCGTCACTGACCCATTATTACTGCAGCCTGTAGCGGGACAGACAACACACACACACAAATGACTGCACCCATGGTTTTACTGTTGATCGCCACCGGGGGGGAGATTGCTAATACGGTTCCATTGGAATACCACTCTGGATGGATGGAGCAGGGAAGGAACTCTCTCCAAGCACTCGAATGAATTGCTATCATAGCTCGGAGCTAGCTTTTAGAAACACCCCGCCGCAATGATTGTGTGCGGCTTGTTTCTTCCAATCAGAGTGTGAAAAGGTGGTTGTTGCATTATGGGTCGGGGGGAGGGCGGGAGGGGGTTGGGGAGGGGGAGTGTTGTTTACTGGATTGGTTCCAGGCCTGCAGAGCACAGGAATCCCATAGTTTTCTCTTTGGCCTGACCTGTGAGCAAATGTATGCAGGAAACAGGATTTAATGGAAAAGAAATGTAAGAGGGTAAAAAGCAGATAGACAATCTCTCACATTAGCGATTCAGAGAGATGCCCTGCAGCTTTATAAAGGTCTGCTAACGGTTCACTAAGGAAGGTGTGTGTGTCAGTGTGGAGGGGTGTGTGTGTGTGTGTGTGTGTGTGTGTGTCAGTGTGGAGAGGTGTGTGTGTGTGTCAGTGTGGAGGGGTGTGTGTGTCAGTGTGGAGGTGGGTGTGTGTGTGTGTGTCAGTGTGGAGAGGTGTGTGTCAGTGTGAGAGGTGTGTGTGTGTGTGTGTGTGTGTGTGTGTGTGTGTGTGTGTGTGTCAGTGTGGAGAGGTGTGTGTGTGTGTCAGTGTGGAGGGGTGTGTGTGTCAGTGTGGAGGTGGGGTGTGTGTCAGTGTGGAGAGGTGTGTGTCAGTGTGGAGAGGTGTGTGTGTGTGTGTCAGTGTGGAGGTGGGTGTGTGTGTGTGTGTCAGTGTGGAGGTGTGTGTGTGTGTGTCAGTGTGGAGGGGGGGTGTGTGTGTCAGTGTGGGGGTGGGTGTGTGTGTGTGTGTCAGTGTGGAGGGGTGGGTGTGTGTGTGTGTGTGTGTCAGTGTGGAGGGGTGGGTGTGTGTGTGTGTCAGTATGGAGGGGTGTGTGTGTGTGTCAGTGTGGAGGGGTGTGTGTGTCAGTGTGTAGGGGTGTGTGTGTGTGTGTCAGTGTGCAGGGGTGTGTGAGTGTCTAGAAGGGGTGTCAATGTGTTTGGTTATATTCACACATGTATGTTAATGTTTGTGCGTATCTATATTTCTATTTGTGTGTGTGTGTGTTGAGTTCGTTGGTCTGCCGAATTGTGCCTATGCGTACTCATGCGTGTGTTGGTGTGTGTGCAGTGTGTGTGTGTGTAGTCTCACAAAACAGAAAGAAGCAGACTACCAGCAGCCACCTTGTGACAGACAACGATACACCTTTAGACACATTCCAGTAGGTAGTACACACGCGTGTGTGTGTGTGTGTGTCGACACTTATCTCAGCGTGCAGGTGGGACGGGCCAGTCAGAGCTCCCCACTCATCTCCTTGACGACTGTCATCCTCTGATGACTAATATCCCCAGTCCCGGGGGTGGGGGTGCAGAAGACTGTGCTTCTCCTCGGCTCAGAACAATAGAGGTTCTGCATTATCTTTAGCCTTTTTTTACCAGACGAGCCAATTAAAAAAAAACATCGTAACAGAGACCGGGTATGTTTCTGGATGCTAGGTTATTTTCTGTCGGGTCTGAGTTTGTTACCGTGGACAGGTTCGGCGTCTCACATGGCGCCGGATTCCGGTTGTCGCCGAGTGACGTGAGTGCCCTCCGGGCGAGGCCCCTCTCCTCACCCGTGTCCGTGAGACGCTCCGCGGTACAAGTTACAACCTGACTCTCTCCTCCTTTTAAGTTTTAAAGTTGATGCCGGGCCAAGTGCCGAGCTGCCAATTTACAATCCCCGCCCCCTTTGTCTCCTCACCTCCTCTACCTCCTCCACCTCCTCCACCCTCCTCTACCTCCTCCACCCTCCTCTACCTCCTCCACCCTCCTCTACCTCCTCCACCCTCCTCTACCTCCTCTACCTCCTCTACCTCCTCTACCTCCTCCACCTCCTCCACCCTCCTCCACCCTCCTCTACCTCCTCCACCCTCCTCTACCTCCTCCACCCTCCTCTACCTCCTCCACCCTCCTCTACCTCCTCCACCCTCCTCTACCTCCTCCACCCTCCTCTACCTCCTCCACCCTCCTCTACCTCCTCCACCCTCCTCTACCTCCTCCACCCTCCTCTACCTCCTCCACCCTCCTCTACCTCCTCCACCAGCGGCCTCTTCTATCCAACACCCACCTCGTTTCCTGCTCCCCGCTTTAGGTAGCCGGAGAAATAAATACATGTCGGCCGAGGGCAAATTCGTATTTTTCTCAAATGGGCCTGTGTTGCCCGCAGCACCGGGGTATACAAGTACAACTATATAAATATTCATTAGCAGCCAGAGTCCTGGCAGGAATGCGGAGCTCCGAGCTCCCAGGGAGGCGGGGAGTCTGTGGATGGGGAGTGTTTCTAGAGGCCAGGCTGGCAATTACGTCTGACGACTGCCCCGCTGCACGAACCTGACTGCCTGCAGGCCCTGGAGTTCCAGACCAGGAGTTCATCCTGCCATACACACACACACCAATGCTCTCATTCTCACCAGACACACACACACACACACACGTCTCACATATGCCATGATCTCATGCCTAAACGGTTGTCTGCTACAGGCAGATAGCCGGCGTTTATCACCGTACAGGAAAATAACAGACATTTCTTCGGAGGATGGTGTTACTTGGCATCGCCCAGGAGTCCGTAATGGTACGTAAAGCGTTGGTTCAACGTGCAGGGCTGGTATTCCCTGAAACCTACACACAGCTGGGCATCCCACAATGCCTCAGGAATTTACACGTCATCTGTTTGTAAGACTGGGGCTTTTTCATCCTCAGTGTCGTGCCGTAACACTGCTAGCGTATGTCTGTGTGTGTTTGTTTTCCAGCTGTGTGTTTGTTTTTTTATATGAAAAGAAGAAGGGTTTGATGACACTTTAATCAAGGAGCCAATAGGATACAGAGATCTACCTGTCTGTCTGCCTTCCTGTCTCCCAGGGGTTTTCATCTCACCGTCACCGGGAGGGACAAAAACAATCTCTGTCTACCCCCATCCCCGGATTTAGAGAGAGCAGCTCTCTTTGTGTTCCTCCTCTCCACCTCCTCTGTTTGTGTTCCTCTCCTCCACCTCCTCTGTTTGTGTTCCTCCTCTCCTCCACCTCCTCTGTTTGTGTTCCTCCTCTCTCCACCTCCTCTGTTTGTGTTCCTCCTCTCTACCTCCTCTGTTTGTGTTCCTCTCCTCCACCTCCTCTGTTTGTGTTCCTCTCCTCCACCTCCTCTGTTTGTGTTCCTCCTCTCTCCACCTCCTCTGTTTGTGTTCCTCCTCTCCACCTCCTCTGTTTGTGTTCCTCCTCTCTCCACCTCCTCTGTTTGTGTTCCTCCTCTCTCCACCTCCTCTGTTTGTGTTCCTCCTCTCTCCTCCTCCTCTGTTTGTGTTCCTCCTCTCCACCTCCTCTGTTTGTGTTCCTCCTCTCTCCACCTCCTCTGTTTGTGTTCCTCCTCTCTCCACCTCCTCTGTTTGTGTTCCTCCTCTCTCCTCCTCCTCTGTTTGTGTTCCTCCTCTCCACCTCCTCTGTTTGTGTTCCTCCTCTCTCCTCCTCCTCTGTTTGTGTTCCTCCTCTCCACCTCCTCTGTTTGTGTTCCTCTCCTCCTCCTCCTCTGTTTGTGTTCCTCCTCTCCTCCACCTCCTCTGTTTGTGTTCCTCCTCTCCACCTCCTCTGTTTGTGTTCCTCCTCTCCACCTCCTCTGTTTGTGTTCCTCCTCTCTCCACCTCCTCTGTTTGTGTTCCTCCTCTCTCCTCCTCCTCTGTTTGTGTTCCTCCTCTCCACCTCCTCTGTTTGTGTTCCTCCTCTCCACCTCCTCTGTTTGTGTTCCTCCTCTCTCCACCTCCTCTGTTTGTGTTCCTCCTCTCTCCACCTCCTCTGTTTGTGTTCCTCCTCTCTCCTCC